>RJWJ010006776.1:0-60706 GCA_004363605.1 Indri indri | reverse complement strand
TCCATTGTAACTAAAAGGGTCATTTGCAAAAACAGCAGCAGTATACAGATGTGGGGAGGAATTAACAAATGGGCTGAATGGGTAAAATAAATATGTTCCTAAAATACAAAACAGCAGAACTCTTGGAAGAGAACAGAGCCTCTATTCTCAGATATATCTACCCCTTACACCTCTCTCTCGGCTCCAAAAAGCCTTTCTTCATTACCCTTTCTGTATCTGCCTATGATATGTCTATGTATTCTTTTCAAATCGGGTAAAAAGGAAATATCAAGTCTCTAAGTATTGAGCACATCCAAAGAAAAAGCTTTCTCCAAAAACCTGATATTCTTCAGTTATTATCTATTTTAGTTCATGCCATTCCAATAAGAGGTTATCACTTGGCTTTAGAGTTTCACCTCTTGCATCTGTCTGAACTCACAGCTCTGGGCTTACTCTTTCATACTTTTAGAAGGAGATCTAGAAACATTTTCTACCCTCTGGGAAAATAGTATCTTCTCTCCTATGGACAAGTTATATTCAATTGCTAATATGTAGGTCCCACTGGATTTTATGAATGCTATTGATCAAAATTAAATATTTCTTCCCCCCAAATTTGTATGTGTGTTTTGTTGTTTTGAAAAGCAAGGACAAGCATGATAAAAAGCCATCAAGCCAATGTGAGTGTTTCTCTTTTAAATGGTAGGAAACATTTGGAACAAATGGTAATATGTTAACTAATAAAATCAGGTTCTTTCTTTTCCTATTTATTATTTTCTACCTTGGTTAATTATCATCCATAATGTAAAACATTCTTTCTAGCAGTTTTGCCCATTGTGAAATTTTTAAAAAAAGTTGATTTCAAGAAGCAAATGTTGCACATTTTAAGCTCTTCCTTAACTTGGATGTTTCCCAAAAGGAATAACATTGCAATCTAGTATTTACAATCTCTTTCAAAGTTAATGTTTTTAGTGACTCAGAATGAATATAAATGATAATTACTTCAAGTTGAAATTTAAGATTACTTTTGTGAATTGGAAAATTCACCAAAATCTTCAGTACCCTTAATTTGTGTTTAAATTCCCATAGCTCATCCTTTTTATTTGAGATAGAATCTAAAAAACATATTCATTATTACCATTTTTTTCATTCTTCATTTGAAAACAGTCTATATCTTCATATCAAGTCTACCTCATTTGTACACAAACATAAGTAAGAGATAAAGGACTTCAGTTAGTTCTGGGTTTATTTTCATAATGTTTCACTTTATTATTTTGTCGCTTTTTTTCAGATCTCTTGTTTGATTTGTCTGTATGGAACCTTGTTTACAATCCATTTTATTTATCTTTTTTTTCATGCAGTGTGTTTTGTATGCAGATAATTTTATGAGTGTGGCATCAGTCACCTTGACCTCATAAATGTTTTATTGAGCAGAGTTTCAGCATTTATAATCCTATTCAGAAAATAGCACTTTTGAGATTAGACATTAAAGGAGAATTTCACCTCTACAGTCCTTTGTTTTTTGTTTTGTTTTGCTCTTCCCAATTCTTTAATTATAAAATTCAGGTAAAGACTGTTGGCATTTTTTTTTCACTCAACAAAATAGGAGTTTTTTTTTTCCATTCATTGAATTCAAGAGATTTAATTGTGTAGGTTACACACACACACACACACACACACACACACAACTATACCTCAACTTAGTCTTGTTTAGTTGTTGCTGTAAAAATTACAATCTGTATCTTTAATCATATTCTACCTTCAAATATACTATTACTTGAATCATATAAGGAACATAAACTTATATAATTCTACTTGTTCACTTCCCATTCTCTGTGTTCTTGTCTTATATTTTACTTCTATATATGCTAAACCCTCCAAAACATTGGTATACTTTTGCTTTAAATAGTCAGTATTTTTGTTTATATTTACCCAGATATGTGCCTTTACTAGTGTTTTTATTTTTTCCTGCAGATCTGGGACTCAATCAGGCATCATTTCTCTCCAGTCCAAAGAAATTCTGCTAGCTTTTCTTGTAGTGTGAATCTGCTGGAAACAAGTTATCTTATTTTCTGTCTTTTTAAGGATACATTTATTTTAATCTCATGTTTTTGATGGTAGTTTTAGTTGATACAGAATAATTAGTTGACAGGTTTTTTCTTGATTTTTGATATATTTTTCATTTGTAGTATTTGCATTTGTTTCTGTTTTACAGTTTTTCCATGTCTTTGCTAATATTTAACATTTTGGGGACAAGTAGTCTACCCTTTTCACTGTATCTTTATTATTTTATCATAGCTATTATATATTTTTCTCATACAATTTCAATATTTGAATAATTTCTTGCCCTACTTCTATTGACTTTTCCTCTCTTGACCAGTTGCCACTTTTCCCCCTGTATCCTGTAATCTTCACTTATGTGCCAGACCTTGTATATGAAAGGCATACCTTGTCTTCTGCTAGGCAGCAAGAGTGAAATCTGAGTCAATCTGCTATGCCTTTGAACAGGCTTTGCTGTAGCTTTAGTTTGATTTAATTCACTATCATCTTCAAATGTTTGGAGGCAGGATCATGTCTTTCCTTTTGCTAGGATCAAAAAAACTGAGCACCTGTAAACTATTTGAGAGCTGCCTATTCTTTACAGCTGAGACACATTAATTCAAGAATTGCAGGAGATTGCTTTCTGCTTTACAGCCCAGATACCAGACTTTTTGGTCACTGGAAGGTGACATATGCACTCCTGTCCCTCCTCCTCCTCCTGGTTTTTTTATTTGTTTGTTTTGTTTTAACTGAAGGAATCTCTTTCAGCCCTACTATTCCTCTCCTGCCCTTTCAAAGGCATTGGTCCGTCACTCTTTGAAGGTGCATTATGTCTTGAAGGATTCTTCAGCTCCATTGTCAGTTATTGTTAGCTGGTATTTGACAATGCCTCTGATGAATTATACTCAGCTCATCTGCCCAATTCCTGACTTCTGAGGAAACTTTGTATTTGTGAAAGGTCTATTCACCTCACAGGGATAACTCTTAGCTCTTATTCTCTGCATTCTCCCCATGACCCTCAGCTCTGGTGAAACTAACTCCTGCTGCTGAAATTAGAGAAGACTCAATTTACGAATTGGCAGGTGGGTACAGACTCTCTTGATTAGTGGGGCTTTTCAGTATTCTAACATATCATGGCAGTTGATGTGTCACAGTTAAAAGTTCCTTAATAGTTTGCCTGGTTTTGCCATATCTTCTTCTATACAGATTTCTCTTCTTCACAATTCTGCTAGAATGAGAGTACCCCGTGAGCCTCTTCTTTCTTATGAAAGGCTTGTTACTTTCTGAAGTTTAGTTTGTTTAGGTATCTTTGTGTCCATAGATCTCTGATGAGATTTTAAAAACTATTATTTTGAAGCTTAATTAGCTTTTTAAAATTACTGCTAATTAAAACAATGGTCTCTTCTGATTTCCTGCATCTGAAGTTAAGTCTTCCTGTACCATATATATTATGGCTATGAATTCCAGGGCATCAAATTCAGTTGAGTAAATGAATGGATGCATGAATGAGTGAAACATGTATTATACTATCTATAATATCTTATATTTATATAATAATTTTCAGTTTTAAAAACATTTAATACATTTTAGCATATTTAAGTTAATAATAAAACTAATGCATATTGAATGTCGTCAGTGTTAGATATGGGGAAAAGTACTCTAAATAAAATATCTCATTGAATCCTCACAGTTTATGTATCTTCTGAATTCTCATATTACAGAGCAGGAAAATGAAGAAAGTGGAAGTTTATAGAAGTTGCAGAGCTAAAATTTGAACCAAGATTCTTCTGATTCAAAATCTCAAGTCTTGAGTATTATTGTTCTTCTCCTCTTATCTGCATATCTTTCTCCGTAGTGGAAATCTACCTATCTATCACCTGTGTATCTATGTATCTATCTATGCATCTATCTATTTACCTATCTTTCTAAGCTATCTACCTAGCTATCCAGTTAAGTATGATTCTAGGTCAGTAATTCACCACTCCATTTCTAATGATTTACTTCTATATACTGAGAAAGGCTTAAAAAGCAGTATCATAACATACTGAGAACTAAGACTGATAACCAACATGTTATATAAAAAATCTGATGGATATAACTTAAGTCATAATCTAGGATTTTCTTCACTCTAATTGCATTTTAATGTTATAACTTCCCTGTCTGCCAAGGAAGTAAGAACAAAGATTGAAATTCTGGAGGTTTGAGCATCAACCTTAGAATGCCATAAAATAAAATATAAACAGTAAAAGCATAACTGAAAGTGATCATAATCATCCATGTGAATGATGGAATGATCACAATCATTCCATTGTGTCAGAAAAGTAGAGGAGGAGGTGGTACATTGAACTTGCTTCCTGCAGAACCACTTGGTTATGGTAGATGGACTTTTTCACTTCTTGATCACTTCTAAACTGAATAAAGCCTTTTCTTTTTCTTTTTTCTTCTTTTTTTACAATTTAGGAGGAGAAGAAACCCTATGAGGGAAATGCATATTTCTGTTAATTTGGAATACAAACATAGAGAGGATTTTCCTCTAACATTATACTTGATCCTACCCTATCACTGTGTTTTACCTTTGCTATAGCTCTTACCTCTTCTTATTTGTCAGTTGCTATTTTATTTTATAAATATATCTCTCCTAACCTAAATATATACAGCTAAAAAAAAGTGAACTTGTCTATTCTGTTCACCATTGTATCTTCAGCACAGCCTGGAGTCTCACACATGGTAGGTGCCCAATAATTGCTTCTTAATGAAATTATATACATAGCACTTTAACATAGTGCTTTACAATAGTGTTAAATAGTAAGTACTATTATTATAATATCAAAAGATTAATTTTTGTATGTGAACTATCACAATCAGTTCAAAAGCACATCATGTTGTAGCATGGGGAGTTTAGATAGATTGAAAATTTCAATTTAATATATAAAAAGTAAATCTATGTGGGGGTTCACTGATATGATTTAACTGTGATTATCTCAACTAACTTGTGGAAAAAAAGTAAAAACTCAATTATAACATTGTAAATGGCAGAGTCTTTCCTTACTTATCTCTTTTCTAGGAACATAACCTATGTCTCTGCCTGAAATATAGAAATCATTAGTGAATGTTTACTGAGTAAGGAATTACAGATATGTGTGTCTATGCATAAATGATGATAGTATGTGAGAAAGATCAAGAGCTACTTTGAGAAAAGTTATCATAAACTCTAAGTTCCCTTATTAGCAACCGTTTTCAAGAAGGGGAGAGTCTTTTGAAATCCTTATAAATATCTTTCGTGGTCACCCCATAACCCCCTCCCAACCTACTCCTAATCCCACCCCATTAGTATCCTTAAATTCAATAGGTCATCCAATGAATATGAGGAATTTGAGTCATTTTACTATAATTTTAACAGCCTGAAATGCATAAGGCACTAATACCAAATGCTCTGAACATTTAGAAAATGGCCATGAACCTCAGATTAGATTTTCCTTTATTTTGGATGTTTAATCTTCAGGTTAAACTGACAGTGTGCACTTTTGCTAATTGATACACCAAAGGTTTGCAGATCTCAGACAGTGTCATTAATAATGTCATGCTGGCAGTTTGTGGCATGATCATTAGTAGCGATGGACTTCACACTGTTGAGCTCTGACAGTGTAAGTCAGGTTGTGCCAGTATTTCCATTCAAAACCATGTTTCCTGTTGAGTGTGCAGAGCTGGGTAGAATGCAAGAAGAAGGTGTCAGCCTTCAAATTGATACCATTGGGTAACATCAACTGATATCATTTTTTCCGCCCTCACTAAAATAGCTCCAGGGGTAGAGAGAGTGCACATAATACCAAAAGCAATTAAGATAACAGACAATTATTTTATCTTCCTATTTTTTTTTCACCTGGATCAAATTAGACAGTATAGGCACACTAAAGAATCCACAATGGCATTCTGCCTTTGCTTTTTACAGTTGGCCAGATTGTGTGAAAGCTTTTCTCTGAAGAATTGGATTTGGTTGATTTTTGCATTTCTAAGAACGGAGTTATCCAGTTGAATTATTTGAAACTAGGGGAAATTACAGATTTTAGAGACACTAACCACTCATAAAATGTCTTCATTGCCTGGTAGCATGCGAGATACTTCTTAAAAGCAATTTGGTTTTTATATAAAATTTTATCTCAGCTTCTCTATCTTCCACTTATTAATATGAAAATCTGCAAATCTCAACTACTCCACTCCATATTCATTTTATTTGAATGAAGCTGTGAAAAATTTTGGAAAAAAAAACAAAACCTCCTTCCGGATAAGTATGCTAACGTAGAGAGCACCAGCTGCTGTGAGCCATATTTTCTTCTAATGACATTTCCTTATACCTCAGTTTATTTCTGTAAAGTGAAAACACTTTAACATGTCACCTTCCAATTCATACTGATATTATGTGGATGAAAAAGCACTAAGTGAAAATTCTTACTACTTTCTAATGGAGTCATTTAAATATGCAAAACTGGGTTTTATTGTTTTCAAAATTAAAATGATTGTGCATTCTTTGAGGCTATTATGAAATTTTTTATTCCTATTATTTCTTACTCTAACTTTAGTTCTCTTCATTTGAACAGTAGATGTTCTTGTTTTTTGTTTTGTTTTGTGTTGTTTTCCTGTCTCTGCATAGCTCTTTGGTTCTGAAATATAGTACTAACCAAGCATTACCCTTAAATAGAGAAAGTCTGGGTGTGGGGAAGAGTTTGTATGGCCTATCCAGTTTGTCTTACTAAGTCTAATTTCACAAACCATTAATACTTTGAAAGTGGAAATTAATTTGAATGTCTGTCATATTCTAGAAAGAGGGACCACCGTTAGAAAATATTGTTCAGTTGCTTTGGGAAGGACAGTTTGATAGAAGATGCATTTATATTATTATAAAATAAGGAGATGAATTCCTACAGAAAATTCATAACCCATTCTCCTTAAAATATTTAATAGTTTCAAAAATGTCCCCTTCGTTCTTGGAAAAGTATGAGGACAAATTAGAGAAAACAATGTAAGTTGCACAGGGAACTTTCTAGTGAACTCCGTAATAAGTAAGAATGCGCATGACACCTGAATTGAGGTGTGCATAACTAGAGAGACCTTGACAGTAGTATGGAATTCATGTCAGAGATACTAAAACACAGATGGTGTGCCCTTGAACATATTTCAAAGATCACAAATTGAACTTTAAATGTTATTAATCACATGATAGCAAATGAACAGCAATTGACTAGCTACTTAGAGCCAGTGGTGACTATTAAATAAATGATAAAGAAAAATGTATTTATATAGTGTTAACGTGCTTTTTATTTAATTTTTAAAATTGAGATATGCTTATGTATTATAAAATTCCTTGTATTAAGGACATAGTTTGATGAAATTTGCCAAATGTATATCTGTTTTTAAGTGACATACCAATTACTGCGTAGAACAGTGGTCCAAAACCTTTGGCACCATGGACCAGTTTCATGGAAGAAAATTTTTCCACAGACCAGAGGTTGCGAGGGATTGTTTTGGGATGATTCAAGTGCATGACATTTATTGTGCAGTCAAACCTCTCTGCTAATGATAATCTGTATTGGCAGCCACTCCCCAGTGCTAGTATCACCGCCTCAGCTCATCAGGCATTAGAATCTCATAAGGAGTGTGTAAACTAGATCCATCACATGTGCAGTTTACAGTAGGGTTCATGCTCCTATGAGAATCTAATGACGCTGCTGATCTGACAGGAGGCGGAGCTTATGTGGTGCTGGAAATGATGGGGAGCGGCTGTAAATACAGATGAAGCTTTGCTCCCTCACCTGTCCCCTGATTATAGGCCACAGACAGGTACCATCTGCAGCCCAGGGGTTGCAGGTATAGAACATTACCTTCAGTTCAGAAAATTCTGCCCCCCAGCCCTTCCTTCTCGTTTTACAGAGACAATCGCTATTCTGATTTATATCTCATTAGATTACTTAAATTTCATATAAATGGGATTAGAATGTATGTAATCCTTTGCTTTGTTTCACTCAAACTTTTCAAAAAATTTCCATGTTGTTATGTGAATCAGTAGTTTATTCCTTATAATTTCTCAGTAATATTCCATTATGTAAATATGTTACTATTCTTCTGTGAGAGACATTCAGGTTGTTTCAAAATATTGCTTAAAAAATCTGTGCCTCAATGGTAAATTTGCTATTTTCAAATAGAATTTGGAATCCCCAAGTGTTTTATTTCGAGTTTATTTTTGAATTCAAGTGTTATAGTTATTTTAAAAATACATAATGGTTTATATAAATTCTGTAACATCATAAAACTGCTTTTCATAAAATGCTTATTTCAATAGAAGGGGGATGAGAACATTTAAAATAAGCTTGCTCACTTAATTAATGACATAGCTACAGTGGGCTTGCTAAACTTTGTGTTTTGCAATCGAGCATTTCATTGGCCCTACTGAGATCACAGTGTAGCATTTTACTTAGTGGTCTCTAATGGCTTCTATTATCCATGAACATCTATACCAAATAAAATTCCATTAGGTGTTAGATAATCTGAATTTGGGTATGACAGTTTTTGGAAGTATTATACTTTTAGAAGACTCCATGAACAAAAAGGACAAAATAAAATTAAGATCTCGATTACCAAGACAGAGAAAAAAATTGTACTAGTATTTTAGATTTTGAGACATATATATATGCTCCAGGTGGAAAAAACATCTTAGTTTTTCTGAAATATATATAATTGATTTTACCCACATATCAATTAGGCTTTAGACTAGAAACTGAACTTTTGTCCAGTTGAGTTTGTGTAACTAACTATTAAATAAATTTAATCATCTTCTTCTTGTCTGACAGATGTGCCCATATTTTGTCACAGTAATTAAAGCCACTACCACTTTTGTTTCGAAGAAGTTGTGCCACAAAGCTCGTAAGTCTTCACATAGTTGACTCATCATTCACACTCCACTACCCATGTCTTACCAACAAAAAACCCCCCAAACAAAATCAAAACAAACAAAAAATCCTGCTTTAAGAGAAAGCTAAACGTTTTTTTTTTAAATGGAGGAAATTTAACTTTATTATTCTATCCCAGTGATGTATAAGTAATGAAAAGGTTATTAAGATCCCTTGGGAAGAAAAATGTAGGTTATAAATCTACTCTGATGAGATTTTGATAATAACTTTACTTTCAATCAGGTCAAACATATTGAGAATGACTTTTTTGAATAGTTCAGTTTCAGTGCTTTTAAAAATTTTCACTACGTATGGAAAATCTGAAACCATTCGATAGAAATCTAAATCATGTAAGATAAATCAAAGGCTTTTAAAATCCTGGAAATAACAAAACACCCAATTACTGCCTTTCCATTTATAATATTACCGAAATAAACATTAATATACTAAGAAAAATAAGCATTCATTAGGCAATAATCAGATTAATTATGAAGACTATCACTGATAAAAAGAAATAATTTATGTTTTTTAATACAATTCAAATCAAACTTCCATGTATATAATTCCAGATGATGTTGGCTTCTTGTAAAATAAAAACAAAAACAAAAGCAGAACTAAGTAAGAAGGAGACATACTATTTCATGTAACAAGAACCTAGTGTTAAAGGAGGCTCTAGGCACAGGATGTCAAGAGTTTAGCTTGGCTTTTCTCTGACTGTTTGGTTCTCCCTTATTCTCTGTATTGGCTTCCACATGAGTCTGGTAGGAAAATGGCTTAAAAATTTGAGATGTCCTCTCTAGTTACGGCAATGTCCAGAGGAAGAAAGAGGAATCCTCTGCCTGTGTGGCTTTATTAGATATTAGAGAGCCCTTGCCAGAAGCTGTTACAAGAAAATACAAATCAATACCCTCATGAGCAAATGTGCAAAAAACTCAATAAAATATTTGCGAATCTAATCCATCAGCATATAAAATAATAATACATCAAGACCAAGACCAAATGGGGTTTATCTATGGATTACAAACTAGGTTAAACAATTGAACATAAATCAATGAAATTTTCCATGTTAAAAAAAAAAAAAAAGAAGAAAAAACACTGCCATGCAATCAATCACTTTAATAGATGCCTATGGTAGGCTGAATAAAAGCTCCCCAAAATCATCCGTGCCTAATCTCTGGAGCCTGTGAATATGTTACCTTACGTGGTAAAATACATTTTTCAGATGTGATTAAGTTAATGATTTTGAGATTGAAATAATGCAGGGAAACCCAATGTATTCATATGTGTCTTTATAAACAGAAGGCAGAAGGATCAAAATCAGAGAGAGAAGAGATGTAAAGATTGCAACAGAAGTCAAAGAGTAGAGAAGATGCTATGCTGCTTGCTTCAAAGATGGAGGGAGGGGACTCAAGCCATGAAATGTAGGCAGACTCTAGAAGCTGGAAAAGGTAAAAAGCTTCTCCCTTAGAAGATTCAGAAGAAATGCAGGTCTGCTGCCACTGTGAATTTAGCCTAATGAAACTGATTTTGGACTTCTGAAGTACCAAACTATTAGATAATACATTTTTGTTGTTTTAAGTTACTATTTTATGGTAATTTATTATACCATAAATAGGAAACCAATACAATGCAGAAGGATTATTTGAAATGATTCAACATTATGTATGACAACAACTGTGATCAAATTGGTAAATAATAGGAAGTTTATCAATCTGGAAAAGGGCTGTATTAAGAACCTACACCTAATCACCCTTTATGATGAAATATTGAACGTGTTAATTCCAAGATTGGGCAAAAGGGCAAGGAAGTCAACTTTAACCACTTCCATTCAACATTGAACTGGAGGTCTTAGAAAGTACAATATCAAAAGAAAACATAACATAAAAAGGCCTATGGTTTGAGAAGAAGAAAATCAATTTATGGTATTGGAGAAAAATTAGGCACATAAATCAATGGAACAGAATAGAGGGTACAGACATAAATCTGTACGTAATGGTCAATTGCTCTTAGAAAAAATTGGCAAACCAATTCAATGGACAGAGTAGTCTTTTCAATATTAGTGCTGAACAATTAGACACCTATATATGAAAAATGAACCTTAACTCATGTCTTTCATCACACAGAAAATAAAATTTAAAGTCACTCTAGACTTAAACATAAAACTCAAGACTATAAATCTCTTAAAGGAAAAGAAACAGAAGAACATATTTACAATGTTTGGATGGGCAAAGATTTCTTATATTAAGTGCAGAAAACACAAAGCAATAATAATAATAGTAATAGTAAATTACATTTCATAAAAATAAAAAATCTCTTCAAAATATGTTGTTCAAAAAATTTAAAGCAAGTCATGTGCTGGAGGGAAGTTTTGCTAAGCAAATATTTGATAAGGAACTTTTAACCAAAATTCATAAAGAACCCTACCTCAATAATAAAAAAAAAATTAAAATGGGCAAGAAATTTGATTTTACACTTCACCAGAGAATGTATACAAATGAATTGATGCATAACATCATTAGTCATTAGAATAAAGCAAATTAAAATTATCAAACAGCACCTAATAGCCACCTATTAGGATGCTAAAATGCTATTTTTAGAAGTGAAAATATCAAGTGATGGCAAGAATATGGAACAAGTGAAGTCTCTGTGCTTCGGGTGGGAATGCAAAATGGAATAGTTATTTTGGAAAACAATTTGTCGATTTTTAAATAAAGATCAACATATACATAATATATGGCCCAGAACTCCCATCCCTTGATATTTACCCAAGAAACATAAAAATAAGAAAAAAAAATAAGCTGAACACATGAGATTTCACTCAATTTCCTAAGTATTAAAGATTGTAGCGGCTATTCGGTTTGTATAACAAACACACCTTTTCCTTTGTAATAATATTTCTGTCTCATTTCCTGTCTTCTGGTTGGGTGCCAATTAATGCCCTCTCATCCAACTCACAAATGTGGTCATGTGATACAGACTTGTCTTCCTGGAAACAGTGTGGGCAGACTTGTCTTCCTGGAAACAGTGTGGGCTTTAACAGATAGGAAAATAACATAAGCAAAGCCAATTAAATTTCTCCTCAAATTTATGTAATCCATCTAATGAATAAGAAATTTCTCTGTCAGAGGTGGCTGGGCTGAGTAGCTGAAGTGGCTGACAGCCATCAGAAGAATGACATATTACACACAGACGGAACAGGATAGTGTGGATTCTTGGATTGAGTGGAATCTTAGACCTCATGGTTCCATAAGTGAACATTTTCTCCTTTGTGTGTAAACTACTTTGAGTTGTGTTGCAGTAACTTGAAATCAAGTCTTAACCGAACAAGCCAAAATTCTCACTATCATCCATAGGCCTTATAGAGCCTGACTCCTGTTTTCCTTCTGACCACAATTCCTCTTACCTCAAGCTCACTGTCTCCTTGATATTCCATGATCACAAGCAGCAAAATCTTGCTTCAGAGCTTGTGTATCAGGATTCCAGCAGCCAGGATACACATATTTGGATTCCATCTGATATCTACATGATGAAAGCCCTCTTTTTCTTTATATATTCCATTAAATGTCATTATCCCCCATAAGATCTATTCTAAACACTGTTTATGAAATTGAAAGCTCACCCTCTCTGTATTGCAATCTCCCTTACCCTACTCTGCTTACTAATAGCACATATCGTCTTTTTCATATGAAATTTATCTACCTATCTATCTATATCTACATATTATATTTTTAAAATGCCTTACTGTTTAAAATTTCCCATCCCAATATCACCACTGAACTGCAATTCCCAACAGGTTAGGGGACTCTCTCTTTTTAACTGCTCTGTTCCTGGGGACTAGAATATTGCCTGGCACATAGAAGGAAATCAGTGAATATTTGTTGTAAGTATTTACTAAAAATTAAGTGCTTAAGTTAGACAGTAGATGAGTCCTTGAATTCTCTGACCATGCCTCAGTCTTAACACATGTAAAAGGCATAAAATAATAGCTACTCTCTTCCTTGCATATTTTACAAGTCTACTGTGTATATCACATGATTTTATTCCAGAGTGTTTAGAAAAATGTAACATGTTTATTGACAATGAGGTAATATATTCAGAGATTTTACCACACATATAAACACACACATACACATACAGGAAATGCATTACCTTAGTTTTTATTTTTTTCCTATCTAAACTCAGCTCTGTGTTACCATTCAAGGAGATAACTAATGAGTGAAGTAAACTAAATACTTTGGAATAAAATGTAAAAATAAAATATAAATTCAGATACTAATCTCACAAATATTAATTTTTAAAAATTGTTTTAATTCCTACTTACAAAAATGATAGGAAATTTAAAAAAATAATTAAATACACTGTTGCTTTCTACATATAATTTAACTTTTTAGTATAGTATTATCCCATAATGAAACTATTGACATAGATAGGACATAGTCCACACTTCCAACATTCGTCATGTTACTGGGAATACGATAGTGAAACATTAATTGCATGGTATTCTAGAAAAAAGTTTAATAACAGAGGTAAAACATGGAATCTAGTTTTGGCTAGGTATACAATTTGGCCCGGAACCTTGTGTAAAATATTCCCACTTTTATGCTTTCTTTGCATTTATCAAATGGCCTTAATAATCCTGTCACCAACAATGTTACAAGGTTCTTTTAGAATCACATATTAATATATGGAAAGTATATATATAAAAGACATAGAAATATATATATGTGTGTGTGTGTATATATATATGTATATATGTGTATATATATTTCTATGTCTTTTATATATATATATATAAAATATATGTGTGTGTGTGTATATATATATATATATATATATACACACACACACATACACATAAACATTCTTGGAAAAGAAAACAAAGGATATTTTAGAGACCAGACAGTACTATAGGCTGTAGTCTATAGTGCAGCATGTAGTGATTACACAGGCTCTTTTCAAGGTAGTAGTCTTTGAAACAGTAAAGTTATTTTCCTTGCCCTTATCCTCACAGCTCCCACTTCAGGCCATGATAATTTTTAGGGTGTCAGGAACTACCGGAATGACTCTCATCTGTATCCTCATCACTCACCTTTACCACAGGCTGGTGCAGTGCTTACCTGCAACCCTCAAGCCTGCAGGCCACCTTTCAAGTGACACAAACATCGAAGTCAGAAACCATAGAGAAAAAGACAGATTAGACTTCAAAAATATTTTAAACTTCAATATAACAAAACCATCCTTAACATTTTAAAAATATAAAATGGTAAATTTGATAAAATATTGCCATACTGATGACATACAAAGCGTTACTATCTTTTCTATATAAAGATTTCATATGCATCAATAAGAATGAGATGTATAACCCAATAGAAAATGTTCTAAAGGGTTTTTTTAATCTGACTTTTTCAGGTTAATAAAGGGCTTTTATTATTAATGATTTTTTGATCATTAGTGAATACAAAAAGCAATTTAAAATAGTGGTGTATTTTAAAATTCTAATTATCTGATAATAATTCTAAACACAGAGAATGGCTTGTGTGGATAAGTACGTGAGGTAAGAAGACATTTTACATATCAGAAGAGCTATCTGGGAAACTAGTTATCAAAGTATCCAAATTTTGACCGACTAGTTCAACCATGAAAAATATATATTTAATGAATAGTTGTACAAGTGAACACAAATGTATGTTTCAGCATATTTGTAACAGCAGTGTTAGTTAATAGCCAGAAGAAAATTTAAAAAACCAATTATATGACCTAAAATATAAAACTGATACATTTTTCTTATGAAGTAATATGGAGCTATTCCAAAGGATGATGTAAATCATATTTTTAGCCTTGAAAGATGACAAGAATATATTGGTTGGGAAAAGAGGAAGGTAGTCTATAAGCAGCATGAACTACATTTTTTTGTAAACATGATTTTTGTAAATATTGATACTTATACATAAACAAAAATGGACACATTTTGGGGAGATTTTTATACTGAGATATTAACAATTGTTATCTGTCATTTCAGATAATTTTGACTTTTAAATTTATATCTTTGTGCATAGCTTATATTTTGAAAATAAGAATATGTTGATATTATTTTTAGTATTAATAAACATTATTTTTTATTTTGGAAAAAAAGTAAGATTAGTCAAACATAAATAGAAAACACATGAAAGATCGTAAGTTGGAGGTAAAAAAAAATATTTTGCTCTTTAAGCTTAATGAAATCCTGATCTCATTGGCCCCTTCTGATGCTCTGTTTTCTAATTGGCATTCTTTGTTCCCTTACTCTTCTTGTTTTTGTCTGTCTAACCAGGGCATCAAATATTATGTCAGCTGGTAATGAGGAACCAATGGAAAGATACAACATGGGCTTTGAAATAATACAGATATGGCTTGAAATTCCAGCTCTATCAGTTCCATACAGTATTCATGTGGACTGAATTAACCCCCCAGTGCATCAGCAGTTTTTTTTCAGTTGTATTAATAAGAATGACAGTGACTATTTGACACATAAGAATTGCTCAGGAGACGTTAGTCCCCATAGTCCTTGTTCCTGATCTCACTTGATTCTGAGCTAGCTTTGACTACTGCTTTTATTGCTATCCCTCAGCCTAGGTAAAGCGCTATAATTTCTTGGCTATTAAGACCTTGCTAGAGCTTGCATATATTTATCCATTCACCTCACAATAAAGAATTAGGGAGGTGGAGATAGAATGAATAAGTCCTCTCTGACTCAATTAAAATTCTAGTCTTAAGTAATCTTTCCATCTGGGTCCTCTGCATTCTTCCTAGTGTAGCTCAAAGGTGCCTCAAAGACCGAAGGATTAAAATACCATTTTATTATGGTCTGTGAATGTTTCCTGAGAACTGTAGTAAAAATTATGACACATTCAAATGCAGATGAAGTGCAAAGGAAACACTTTGCCAGAAGATATACCTAACAGAATCACAAACGTATTCATGAATATTTACTAGAAACACAGTTGTATTATGTGTTTCCCAACTCTTTAACATAATCTATTGAGTTTTCTACCATAGGTGTTATTTATGCTGAGTTCTTAGAATATCGTATAAAGAAATGACTAACATGCATAAGGTCTTTTCAAAACAAATACGTAAAAGAGTCAAATAGTCTTTCCTGATGGCTTCAACAAGTTAACAAATAGCTTGAAGTGTGTTCTTTTCAAATTCACATGGAGTTCCATTAATACTGGTGGAAAAGTAGGAGCTTTAAGTTGGAGAGATGAGTGTCACATAGACACAGGCACATATAGACACATGCACACACACATCCCACAGCACACGTTGACTGATGATTTCTGTTGAATCTCTAGCACAGACTCTCCACTGTGAAAGAATGCACGGAATTAAAATAATTTGGGGGGACTTATATAATAAGTGTCAAGCATTGTTTTATAATGAAACATCCTTAGAAATTTCAAGTGCTTCATTTATTTTTATTCATACATCTTCAAAACACCTGAGAGAAGTGGTGATTGTCCTTTTCTGGTCTCTATAAATGGAGAGAGATCAAGTACTTGGAGAGGGTTCAAAGGAGAGCCTTCAAGGAAATTCAATGGCTGGAAAATTAAATAAAATTAAATACATTATGCAAAGGTTAAAAGAACTTCAGTTAGATGAAGAGAGTAAAATTGATCTTTAAGCAAATATGGCATATAGACTACATGGGACAAGAATGAGGTGTCCCTATTACCATGTTGGCTTGTAAACAGCCACATCAGTAAATAAAATTAAAATAGACATAAGAATAAAGATACAAAAATGGCCAAAAGGGCTGAGAAAGAATTGGTTTTATGGTGCTTATGTTACTTAATTTATGATATTTTAATTGAGAAAGTTTTAAACTAGCAAGGGATTTGATCACTTGCATACCTAATAGCCCTTCCTACCTTATTCCCTAAAAACAGAAGCTAATTTTGGGTGAAGATAGGAAGAATGAATCTCATTGTAAAACAACACAAAACACAAAACAAAACAACAAAAATGAGAAGAAAAAAATGAAAAAAGTTAACTTCCTTTTCACCTTTGAAGCTAGAGATTTCCGTGTGTCACAGCTGTATATATAGTCGATAAGATATCTTTGCCTTTAAGATTCCTCTCGTTCTTCTTGAGCATTTTATGGATGCATATTTGATCCTGTCATCTCTATAGTTTTGAAATTAAGAGGCTTGCCGGAGTAGCTCATAGCAGCAACATAAAAATTATTGCAATGCAGTGCAACTAGGAGGAAAATAATGAGGGCACTCTTACTCCAGGAGTCAGTCAGTGGTCTTTCCATAGTGGGGGGCGGGAGTGGGGGGTGGCTCAGGGTTTCCTAAAGTAGAATGGGATAAGAAGTGGAAAGGAAAAACCCATCTGGATGCTCTGGCAAGCAACATGCTAGGAATCACTCTGGCTAGAGACAGAGGTCAGGACTGTGGGCCTCTGGACCAGAAGAGACATGGCTGTTTTTCTTTGGCAGGAGGCAACTGAAGTCAATGAGACTTAAATTCAAATTCTGACTCAGCTACTTGCTAACCATATGACCTTGGAAAATATTCTTAAAATCTCTATGTCTAAATTATTTTGTTTTTAAGTAGCAAAAATGTATAAATTCACAGATACTCATATGTAAAGATTAGCCGAGTTATCATATATCAGTTATGTATCAGATACATATACTATGACTATGTGCTGATGAGGGAAGATGTAAACAGAAAGGATGGATTTGCTCTGGATAGTGTCATAAGTTCTTTGCATCTTTGGAAGAATTTGAAATCTGTGAATATACAGACACGTGGCATAAAAATATTTTTAAAAACTCATCTGAATATTTTCTAATGCAATAATGAAATAAATGTTCCTAATGTGTTGTCTTTAAGCATGGTACATTTAAAGGCCTTTTCCTCCAAAGAATGCCAAATTGTAATAGATTGGTATAGTTTGGTAAATGAATACACTATTTTATAGATATAAAATATTTTTGTGTGAATAAATTTTATGAAATGTTATAAAAGTTAGGAGGGAAGAGGATAGCAGTACAATTTGTGCCTTGATCTGTTTCTGAGGTATAAAGTGATTTCAGGAAATAATTTTTTACAAAGCCCTCTGCTTCTCAACTCTTCTCCTTTCTTGTCTGTACCTATAACTACTATGGTTTTGCCATACAGCTAAAGTAATTTTTCTTTTGGGGTCTTTTGTTATAGACATGAAAAGTCAAATCATTTCAGTAAAGCATAAAAAATAATTCAAATTAGGAAATATAAGCACAAGAAAATTAATTTCTCTCCCCAAATCATGACATTTTAAATTTATATTATATGGAAATGATCAAATTTTGCATGCATTCATAATTTAAGTAATTATCTATTAAATATATATTATAAAAAGATAAAACAAATTATGTAGTCATAATAAACACTTTGTCATCCTAATATTTCTAATACTTACATGAAAGAAACAAAGTCTATCAATTAGAATTACAACTTTATTTTGAAGACAGCAAATACCTTTAAACTTAAACTAGCATGAAATCATTTAAATTATTCATACATTATTACTTACTCCACAGATGGTTACCACTTTGGTTTTCTCAGACCAGTCAGAATTCAAAGATATTCTTTATACTAAAGAACAGAGAATCTCAGGATAGCTTAGAATTAAGAAACAGTTTCAATTATAAAAGCAATTATTCTTTTTAGTATAAAATGATGGACTGAGGTACATCCATATTTTTGAAGTTCAAGGAATTAAAAAAATTCTTTTTAGTTTCAGTCTTCCATTTGAAGTAATTGTCTCAATTTAGTTAAATCTACTCTGATGGTTGTAGTATGGAGAATTTCAGAAGTCTAGGTGTCGCCTTTTTAAATGATTTCTTAAAATAGTATTTGTTTAATTGCATATGAAAATAATTATTACAACATTATTTATTTTAAACACAAAAAATACTATAAGTAACATAAACGGCATTGTGCACATTTTTTGGCTATTGTGTACAGAGAATGCAGATGCATATTTTCCTACTTGGAAGTATTGATCCAATTATAGCTCTTAATTTGAATGCCTACTTAAGTATTTATAAAATATTAATTATTTTATGCTAGTTGAGTACTTATGATCTACAGTAAAATTATTCTTTGATCTACTAAAAACTGATTCTTTTGTTTTTTGATCCCTAATATTTTTTTAAAAATACTAATTGATATTTTATTCTGATATATTTCCATTAACTATATATTAACATCTCAGATAGAGTAATGTACAATTTAAGTATTGCTTAAATAACACACGAACTTAAAATTTTTCAGCATTATCGCTTGCACAGGCTCATTATGTTTACCTCCAAATTTTCTTCACCCATGTTGCAAAAAAGTACATGGACAAACAATAAACCACTATTGTCTTTCCAACATTTGATCATCTTCAGACAGACTTGTATATTTGTCTTATGCAAAGATATCTTCTAAGATTATACTAAAAAATGAATAAAACCAGGAGATCAAGTTTCGATTCAAATGAATGGAGATGATGCCATCATAAAACTCCTCCACAAATTTTTAAACGTATTTTAAAAGAAAGGAAGAAAGAAAAAGAGAAGGAAAGAGAAAACTGGGAAGGCAGGTAGGAAGAGGTCAAGTCAGGGAGGGGGAAATACATATTTTATATATATTTACATAGATGCAGATGTAGATAAAAGAGAGAAAACAGAAACAATCTGGAAAGAGAGAAAGGAGCAGGAAAGGGAGAAATGGAAAGCATGGAGGAAATTCTATTGTATATTTATTTAGAGAAAAAATTATCTAGTCATTTTCAACCCAAATAGTTCAGTTCTGCACACTACCTCCTCCAAAAAAAAGTGTTTCAAGAATTGCAGTTCAACTCCTAGCTACCCTTCTGTATTCTGGCCCTTGTCCACAAATTTCTTGTAACCCCCTCATTTTCTTTCTGATTGATTAACAGTAAAGGTTATTTAACCTGATTTAAGGTTACTTAACCTTATTTAACAGTAAAGGTTATTAACGTCTGACCTAATAACCACCAAGAATCACACCACATGGAAATGTTAGCAAATGTGCACAATGCTAGAGCTGGGATTTATGCCAGATCATCCAAATATTGTGGCTACTGGAAGCTTCGTGACCCACACATATGTTTCTCTATTGCCCAGCCACAACTTGTGTTTGTGTAGCCAAAAGCTTTGATTTCTTCTGGTTAAATTGGAATATCAGGGGACTAGGGGTGAATGAATTGATGATTATGAATAGAATTCTTTGAGCTTTGGATCCTTAGCATAAAGCTTCTTATAGTTAACACACAACATTCTCTGAATGACAGACAGGAAGGTGCATGTCTACATAAGTTATTTATTATAGTATTAATAGACAACAATAAAGAAAGCTCAGCATTGTCATTAAGGAAGACTATGTTAGTAACTAAATAAGAGAACAAGACAGTGCTTTTCATCAAGACTAAGAAGACTGTTTTTATCTCTCTTTGGATCAGCAGGTTTCCTTTATTCTCAGGACAAATATCTCAGAAACACAGGGTACAAACTGTTTCATACCAACGAACAATAGTTGAAAAATTTTAAAGTATGAGGCTCCTGTGTTGAAAAGTGCCATCACTTTATTTGCTAAACAAGGATATTTTCTTGCTTAAACAGAAATGTTGTCAGGGGTCAGGTCATGTTTGGCATTTTATGTCATGCCAAGCTTAGGATTTTAAAAATTCTTCAAAAAGTGTTCGATATTTCCCTTGCTTATGTAATTTTTGCAGATTAGAACAAAAAGATCCCAAATCAAACCTATGGAAAGGTTGCAAGTAAAGTACAAAGAATTTTTTTTCTGAATTATTTGGAAGTTGATAACCTGAGGATTCATCATCCTTTAAGATGAAGATGTGTATTTTCTATAAAAAGGATATTATCTACAGAACTGCAATATAACCTTTAGATTCAGGGCATCACCATCAATACATTACTGTCTTCTAATCGTTATGCAACATTGGATTTTGCCTAATGTCAAAATAATGTCCTCATAGCTAACGTATCAAATTCAGAATCATACATAGCCTTTTTAAAACTTTTATCACCATGACACTTGAAAAAATATGGGAGACTTATTAAATATATTTCTCCCCAATTTGGATTTGTGTGCTGTTTTATCACCCTTAGTTTAAGGTTATAAATCTTTGGTGGGAATATCAAAGAAGTAAATTTGTGTTCCATTCATTGCTTTCTAGATTTTGATTTATCCTGTTACTAGGATGTGCACTTTTTTCACTTCTTTGAGTTGTGTTTGCAAGGTTTCTTTGATGTAAATTTTAAAATTTTTTATTTGCAATTACTAAATGATTCTTTGAGGAGGTACTTTGATTTTTTGTAAATACTCATCCTTTATCAAACTTTCAATTTAGTCTTTATTAATTTATACCTAATAGACCTATGGTTTCCTATGTTATACCAAGAATGTCAATCTGTTAATATCATTATTTTGATAATGAAATGTTCCCATATTTGTCCAATCATAGCTCCTTTAAGGTGATCCTATATCTTTTTGCCATATCCCTATCATTTTTGGAACTCTTTCTCATTTCTGGCAAACCAAATATGTCAGGTTTATCTTACGCTTTCTTTGTCCTATGAATGGAATTAGCTGTATTTACAAAAAGCCCTGAATCCCTTTAATGTAGGATAGTATTTGAAAATCAAGATCTAGAGGTAGTTTCACACATTGCTCTTGGGGTGCCACTGTTCCAAGATCTTAATAAACAGAGCCAGGGAACATGTGTATGTACACGCATATGTGTGTATGTGTATGTGAGTGCATATGTATGTACATCTATAAATATGTTGAAAACTGTGGGTTACATGCGCTATTTCCAACCCTGGTACAGTATCATTGTAGTTTTCTCTCTTTCCATGTTTGTAAATTTCTGTGAATTTGTAAATTTTTTCTGCACCTTTAAAAAACCCAACTTTCATTACTCTCATCATCACCAATATATTTGAGCCGTTTTTCTGTACACAGGGCTGTGAGATTCATTAATTTTTATCTGAAATAGCAGTAAAAAAAATTTATTCAGATAAAGTTTTATCTGAAAAATTTAATAGATTTTATTTTTTAGAGCAGTTTTAGGTTCACAGAAAAATTGAGTGCAAGTCACAGAGATTTCCCATATCCTCCCTGCCCCATGCATGCATAGCCTCCCTCATCATCGGCATCCCCCAAGAGTGGTACATATGTTACAATTTGAACCCACATTGGCACATCATTATCACCCAAAGTCCTGAGTTTATGTTAGAGTTCACTCTTGGTGTTATACACCAAACTTAGCTGGTTGTTCTTTTATCTGCCAACACTACCTCTATATAAGCAAATCTTGAGATTGTCACTGCCCTGTCCCTGACACAGATACCCTCCTCCTCCACACTCAGGCTCTGATACCTATGCCAATCTGCCTCCACGGTGCAGACACCATCCTTACCTCATTTAGGCTCTGACACTTGCCCCAGGCTGCCTCTCGGCATGGATACTTTACTCATCCTGCTCAGACTCTGAGACCCCATGCTGGTCCTCTCCTCTGTAGACTTGAGGACTGACCCTCCTCATCCTACACCTAATTCTCCTCCCCCTCTTACATGAATCCTTTCCTGCTGTTGTCCAGGTGCTGATTCCTGTGGCAGGTCATCCTGTCATGTGGAAACACGCTCTATCACTCCATGTCTGTTGGACCCCCACATTACTCCTGCTTCTCCCCACTCAGACACTAACTCCCCATGCTGGCTTACCCACTTGTGAATCCCTTCTTATTCTTCCTGGCCTCCAGTACTCTGCATTTGGCTATCATGTCTTTCCTACCACAGCTATGGAATGCAGACTTCTTCTGCTCCACCTAATAGCTTTAAAGCCATTTTAGTTTTTGTTTTTGTGTCTAATTTCAGGGAGAGAAGAGAAGAGAAAAGAAGAGAATAAGGATTAGCAAATATGTGAGCATGAAATGATATGAAGAGAAAATATGTGACATTAATATATTACAACCCTGAAAAGATGAGAAGTAGGATAGCAAAATGGCCAAGCAGAGGTAGGGACTCAAGTGGCAAAGGAACCATTTTTGATGTGGAGGTAAATTATGATGATAGCATTCATGGCAGAGGCAGCAAAAGTTATGATGAGAGGGTAAATATTTTACATTTGATGAATAGAAGCAACCTCTTATGAGGACATCTCCTATGTTGCTAGCCTTGGTTACTGCCTAGAATTCACCAAAATCGTGATCCTAGGAAGGGAGCAGCTTGAAGACAAGAAAGGAATTCAGCATTAGACATATACAATTGGCATCCCTTGGAACATCCACAGTCTTGGCAAGGGAAAGGTTTTTTCATTTGTTTGTTTTTGAGTAATGGAGAAATAGAAGTAGATTTGCATACTGTAATAATAATTTTTTAAACTATGCAGAAAGAAAGTTTAGCAAATGTGCTTATTTTGGTTTAGTTTAACTAGTAACATTCTAGTTAAAACTGAATTTCAGATAAATAGTGAATATATTTTTAGTAAAAGCATATTCCCAAGACTTCATAGGCATGTTTATACTAAAAATGATTTATTGCTAAATGCAAATTTAACTGGACATCCTTCATTTTTATTTGCTAAATCTGGCAGCCCTGATACTAGAAAAGAAGAGGAAAATATATTGATAAATTGTTTCATATTAATGCTTTGGCTTAGAATAGTTTATATCTCAGATTTATAATGACTCAATCTTGCTGAAATCTAAGCTATTATTTTCAAGTTCTATTCTATGTTTTTTGTTACTAAAATTCGGTAACAAAAATGCTATAGTTTTATAAAATTCTGGCTTTTTACATAAATTATTCATAGACAAAAACACCAATTGCTACCTGGATGCCCTCCAGTCCTTAATAATATTATTTAATACATTTTTGTATTGACAACACAAGAGAAGACAATTAAACAATTTTTTCTCTAAACGCTAAACTGAGCTCTTTAGTATGATGATGATCAAATCAAATGACTTAGCACAAGGACATGGACTACTGCCAGTTAGAATAAGCCAGGAAAAAAACCTGAGTCGGAGTTGGATCACTAATGTTAGCATGTGTAGAATACAAAGGACAACAGAAAAATGCTGGTTCTACGGCAACATTAACCACTTTTGAGTGGTATACTGACTGGTGCAACACAGAAACACCAACTCTGATGAGTCCTAATCTGTCATCATCTATCAGGAGGCCATCAAAAAGCAAATCCAGAGTAAATATGGCACAGGCTCATCATTGAATAATTATTTCAAGGAGGAAGGAAGAGGGAATAAGTAGATACCCACATTCACAAGGCAAAGACAGGTTATAATTAATATTCCAATGATGGAAACTATTTGCATTCTACTTTTTGATGTATATTGGTTTGTGACCAAAATGGGCTGGCAAGAATAATATAAAACTTACCTCTCAGTGTGGTCATAGAAGTCAATTGTGGCAAAGTGTTGGCTATCCAAAAATAAGATGGAAAAAAAAAAACCCACAAAACTGTAATTATTTTTGATAATTAAAGATAAACAAATGTTATACAGACATTTGAGTTCAGGCCAGCCAGAGTGGAGAATCATCACTGATAACTAAGGCCTTCCGTGGAGATCACAGAAGGACTTCGTAGTGGGTCCAATCCCTCCCTAAAGAAAAGGCTGGTTACAATGTGCCAAAGCAAAGATAAAATAACTTGCCTCAAAAACGTCCAAGTAAAACACACAACACTGAAATGCCTACTAAAATGAAGATAAACACTCATGTAAGGAAGGAAATAAAATCAAAATACTCTACAATATAAAACTAGAATTTCCAGTATCTAATCAAAATTACTAAACATGTAAAAAAATAAGAAAAAAAAGAAAAAAAAGGAGAGAAATGGGACCCAAAGTTAGAAGAAAAATCAATCAGTAGAAACAGGCCCAGACCAGACTCGGCGGCTCAAGCCTGTAATCCTAGCACTCTGGGAGGCCTACGCAGGTGGATCGTTTGAGCTAAGGAGTTCAAGACCAGCCTGAGCAAGAGTGAGACCCCATCTCTACTGAAAAAATAGAAAGAAATTAACAGGAAATCTACCAAATCAACCAAAAATATATAGAGAAAAAATTAGCCGGGCATGGTGGCGCATGCCTGTAGTCCCAGCTACTCGGGAGGCAGAGGCAGGAGATTGCTTGAGCCCAGGAGTTTGAGGTTGCTGTGAGCTAGACTGATGCCAGGGCACTCTATCTGGGGCAACAGAGTGAGAATCTGTCTCAAAAAAAAAAAAAAAAAAAAAAAAAAAAAAAAAAAAAAAAAAAGGGACAGGCCCAGAAGTAACAGAAATGGAGGAATTAACCAATCAGGACCTTAAAAACTATTATAACTAAGCTTAATATTTTAAAAATGCTCATAATAAGGAGAAAAATGGAAGCTTTATAACAATAACTAAATGGAAATTTTACAGAGAAAATGGACAACATCCGAAATGAAAATTTTACTTAATGTAGTTATCAGGATATTAGATACTGTGGGAAAAAAAAGAAAAAAATCAGGAAGCTTGAAGACATAGTAATAAAAATTATCTAAAGTAAAGCACAGAAAACAAAGTCTGAATGAATGTGCAGTCTTAGTGACCTGTAGGGCAATATTAAGTGATCTGATGTATGTGTATTTGAAGTCTCAGAAAGGGATCAGCTGTGGGGGTTAAAAAATCAATGGCTTAATTGGGTAATTGCAACAGAGACCATATGGCCAACAAAGCCTAAAATATTTGATATTTAGCCCTTCCCAGCAAATGTTTTGACAACCACTTATTTAAATAATTAGGATTCACAAAGTCAAATATTTTTCATTTCTGATGCTCTGAAGATACCACTATAATTTTAATTTTAGTCACTGTTGTTAATTTGATCCCTTATTCATTTTAAACTCTAACCAAAAACCTCTTTTCTTGACTTTGATTTTCTCCAATTCAACTGCTTCTCTGTATTTGTGATAACTTAGTAACATTTTATATCTTAGATTATCTGATGAGCACTGTATAGACTAATACTTTATTCTCCTAAGGGTGACAGTTGATGTTAGTATATAAAATGGGAAGATCTCTTACAAGGCACAGAGAAAACTGAGAGGAAAAATAATGTGCTCACCGTTGGTGACAATCTTACTTCATTTCATAAACTCAGATTGGGTTTCTCATATCTTTTATTCTCTAAATACATCTGCATTTGAAGAGTGAGTGGGAGGAGGAAGGACAACAGCAAGTTAAAACAGTGTTTTTGATAAGAAGGTTTAACCAGCCCAACCTCAGGGCACTCATTGGTTTATTTTATTTTAAAAGGACATGCTAAACTAAATGCAAAAATGTTAAGTAATGTTTAATCTTTCAATGTTCACATGACAGAATAAGTGTCTATTCATGGATTTCACTGAAATTTGAAGTAATACAAGGAAGGTCACTTTAAGAAATTAGAGAGTTGTATGACTACTTTTTTCTCTCTCCAAATCTCAGAGCTGTTAGGTGTATGCTTGCTTTAGGTCTTTTATCATTATAATTTGCAGAAACAGGATAGGGAAGACAATTGAATATTTCCCCTGAGAGCAGGACTGCTTTAAATGTCCACTACATTAAACTGTGGGATAAATGAAAAATAATATGTGATATCCCAATCTGTATAATGTTTCAATATTTACCATAATAGGCCACCTTGCCAAGTTCTTATTATTTCAGTATTGACATGAATGTGTTCTTTGTTAACATTCTTTTCTTCATTTGAAAAATAAATCTTAATGCCCAGCATCTGAACTAAGATAAATGAATACAGCAAAGTCTCAGGATACAAAATCAATACACACAAATCTGTGGCATTCATATGTGCCAACAACAGTCAAGATGAAGATCAAATCAAAAACACAATTCCTTTTACAATAGCCTCAAAGAAAATTAAATATCTAGGAATATATTTAATGAAAGATGTGAGAGACTTATACAGGGATAACAACAAAACGCTAAAGAAAGAAATTGTAGAAGATGGAAACAGATGGAAAACCCTACCTTGATCATGGTGGGCAGAGTCAATATCATTAAAACGTCCATACTACCTAAAGCGATCGACAGAATTAATGCAATCCCTATCAAAATCCCATTATCATTCTTTACATACCTGGAAAAAATAATTCTACGCTTTGTATGGAACCAGAAAAGACCTCGTATAGCCAAAGCAATCTTAAGTAAAAAGAACAAACTGGGAAGTATCGGTCTACCAGACTTCAAGCTGTACTACCAGGCTATAGTAACTAAAACAGCTTGGTACTGGCCAAGAACAGAGACATTGACCTCTGGAACAGGACTGAGAATCCAGAGATGAAACCATCCACATATGGTAATCTAATCTTTGACAAAGCTGACAAAAATATACACTGGGGAAAAGAATCTCTTTTCAATAAATGATGCTGGGAAAACTGGATAGCTACATGCAGAAGAATGAAACTGGATCCCCACCTCTCACCTCTCAGAAAAATCAATTCAAGATGGAAAACAGACTTAAACCTAAGGCATGAAACCTTAAGAATTCTAAAAGAGGATGTTGGGAAGACCCTTTCAGACATCGGCCTAGGCAAGGTATTCTTGAAGAAAAACCCAAAGCAATCACTGCAGCAACAAAAATAAATAAGTGGGATGTAATCAAATTAAAAAGTTTCTGCACTGCCAAGGAAACTATCATTAGAGTGAATAGACAGCTCACAGAATGGGAGAAAATATTTGCTCTCTACACATCTGATAAAGGGCTGATAACCAGAATCTATCTAGAACTCAAAAAAATCAACAAGAAAAAATCAAACGACCCCATCAACAAATGGGCAAAGGAAATGAACAGAAACTTTTCAAAAGAAGACAGAAGAATGGCCAGCAAACATAAAAAAAATGCTCAACATCTCCAATCATTAGAGAAATGCAAATCAAAACCACAATGAGATATCACCTAACCCCAGTGAGATTGGCCTCTATCAAAAAATCCCAAAACAACAAATGCTGGCGAGGATGCAGAGAGAGAGGAACACTCTTACACTGCTGGTGGCACTGCGAATTAGTGCAACCTCTGTGGAAAAGAATTTGGAGATACCTCAAAGAGCTAAAAATAGAAATACCATTTGATCCAGCAATAGCACTATTAGGCATCTACCCAAAAGAGCACAAAACATTCTATGATAAAGACATCTGCACCTGAATGTTTATGGCAGCACAGTTAACTATTGCAAGGATATGGAAACAACCCAAGTGCCTGTCAATCCATGAATGGATTATCAAAATTTGGTATATGTATTCAATGAAATATTACTCAATCGTAAGAAACGACAGTGATCTAGAACCTCTTATACTTCCTGGATTAAACTTAAGCCCATTATCCAAAGTGAGGCACCACAAGATAGGAAGAATGGGCTCCACCTGTACTCACCATCAAATTGGTACTAACTGATCAACACTAGGGTGATCACATGGCAGTAATACTCTCCAGGGATTAGGGGGATGGGGGGGTAAACCCACAACTAAACTACACGGGGAGCACTGTAGGGGGGGAAGGGCATGCCTTTAACCCTCGCTTGGGTGAGACAAAGACATAAAGTGTAACCATAATGTTTGTACCCTCATAATACCCTGAAATAAAAAATATAAAAAAAAATTAATCAAATGATTTAGAGGTATTTAACAATGGTTAGTAAGCATCAGAATGCAAACAGGTATCATTTCTTCTTTAACCTAAAAAACAAATAAATAATTAGAATAAAATGTTACTTCAATGCAATAAAAAATCAATCACCTTATTTTTAAATCATCACCAACATGGAATGCATTTACTACTCTTATGTTAACTCATCAAAACTTTGATTGGGAAGGAAGTCAATTGGCTTTTAAATACTATCAACATAAAAAACGTAATTATAAGAGGAAGATGTATATGTTAAAGTGGACAGAAATATGCACAGATAAATCTAATTCCCTTTTATGTTTATAACATTTAATATAAAACTAAAAAGTTCAGTGTCAGAAGTAATCTATTACTCTTTAAATAGATAGATAAAAGCACATACTATATATGTATTCTTTACTATCAAGGTATTTAGACAATAGAATGAAATATTATTGATATATGTAGTATCCCTTCTTGCTTTCTTTTAGTAAAAACTATCATGTATCCTGAAGCATATATTGCATAAAACGTAGCTTTTATCTATTCTAAGTGATATTTAAACATCTATTACATTTTTATAAAAATTTCATTTCTCCAAATGCATTTTTCCTTGGAAACTTGCATTTTTCATTTAATTTTTAAATTGAAAATATTTCAGAATTATAATGTTAAACATCTGATAACAAATGTACCAGGATTTTGAGTTACAGATGCTTCAGGGGCTACAAAGAAATTCAGAGAAAAATGAAAAAGAAAAAATAATGTCTGGTATCTTTTTAGCAATTAGGTGTTTATATTCATCAGTGCATATATCAATAATTTACTTTTAAAACTCATAAGACTGGAAGAGCAAAGATTACCTAAATGAACTACTTAGTTTATCCTTTGGTATATAGTTTTCTTTCTTCAATCTCCTGTGAAATTTTGTGATAGCCTTTCTTATACTTTGTCATGTCTAACAAGCTTCATGTTTTCAATAAAGAGGAGTTCAGCTGTGAAAGTAACTTTCACTTACATGTCAGAATTGTGCAAATATTTAGACATGAAAAATAATACCGAAGATGAAGTGCTTATTTATGAAAAAGTATGGGTGTTTAAATTAACACTCCCTATAAAAGAAAATCAAGACCTATAAATAAGAACAACTCTGTTTTATTAGTTTTCTTCTAGGGTGGAATGCATGGATAAAGTACCAAGATTATTTTTTAAATAATTTCTTTAGATTGATAAATTAACTCTCTTAATTCTGGTTTCATGTTCATTAGCCAAACCCTGATTATAGTTTGGTTTCTTGATAGAAATTTTAATGCAAGGCAAGAACATACTGATCAGCAAAGATGAATATCTACTGCACTTAAAATCAAAAACTTTAATGATCGTCTGCATGTGGTTATCCAGTTTTCCCAGCACCATTTATTGAATAGGGATTCTTCTACCCAATACATATTTTTGTCTGCTTTGTCAAAGATTAGATGACGATATGAAGATGTTTTTTTTTTTTTTTTTTTTGGTTACTATAGCCTTGTAGTAAAGCTTGAAATCAGGTAGACTGATGCCTCCCAATTTGTTCTTTTTTGCTTAAGATTGCTTTGGCTATACAAGGTCTTCTCTGGTTCCATACGAAGCATAGAATTATTTTTTCTAGAACTGTAAAGAATGATGATGGTATGCTGATAGGGATTGCATTAATTCTGTAGATCACTTTAGGTAGAATGGACATTTTAACAATATCGAGTCTACCAATCCATAAGCATGGTAGATTTTTCCATCTGTTTAAATCTTCTACATTTTTTTCCCCAGTGTTTTATAGTTCTTCCTATATAGGTCTCTCACCTCTTTCACTAAATGTATTCCTAAATTTTTAATTTTCTCTGATGCTATTGTTAAAGATGTTGCATCTTTGATTTGATTTTTAGCTTGACTGTTACTGGTGAACTGGATCTCCACCTCTCACCTCTCACAAAAATCAACTCTTGATTGAAAACAGACTTAAACCTAAGGCATGAAACCTTAAGAGTTCTAGAAGAAAATGTTGAGAAAACTCTTACAGACATCTGCCCAGGCAAAGAATTTTTGAAGAAGACCCCCAAAGCAATCACTGCAGCAACAAAAATAAATAAATGGAACCTGATCAAATTAAAAAGCTTCTGCACAGCCAAAGAAACTATCATTAGAGTGAATAGACAAGCTACAGAATGGGAGAAAATATTTTCATGCTACACATCCAATAAAGGGCTAATAATAAGAATCTATATAGAACAATTAATAAGAAAAAATCAAACAACCCCATCAAAAAGTAGGCAAAACACATGAACTGAAACTTTTCAAAACAAGACAGAATAATGGCCAGCAAACATATAAAAAAGTGCTCAACATCTCTCATCATTAGGGAAATGCAAATCAAAACCCTAATGAGATATCGCCTAACTCCAGTGAGAATGGCCTTTATCAAAAGTCCCAAAATAACAAATGCTGGCATGAATATGGAGAGATAGGAACACTATTACACTGCTGGTGGGACTGCAAATTAGTACAACTCCTGTGGAAAGTAATTTGGAGATATCTCAAAGAGCTACAAATAGAAATGCCATTTGATCCAGCAATCCCACTACTAGGCATTTACCCAAAGGAAAAAAAGACATTTTATAATAAAGACTTCTACACTCTAATGTTTATGGCAGCACAATTCACAATGGCAAAGATGCGGAAACAACCCAAGTGCCCATCAATACATGAGTGGATTAATAAAATGTGGTACATGTATACCATGGAGTTCTACTCAAGTATAAAAAACAATTTTGAACTAGTACCTCTTATGTTATCCTGGATTGAGCCCATCCTTTGAGGTGAGGTATCACAATAATGGAAAAACAAGTACATGTACTCACCATCAAATTGGTACTAATCGATCACACAAAGTTACTCACATGGAAGTAATATTCACTGGGTTCCAGTCAGGTAGGAGGAGGTTGTGGGGGTAGGTAAACTCACAACTAATGGATGTGGAGCACACTGTATGGGGGAAAGGCACACTTGTAGCCCTGGCTTGGGTGAGGCAAAGGCATTATATATAACCAAAATGTTTGTACCCTCATAATATTCTGAAATAAAAAAAAAATTTAAAAAAACTTTACTGAAATTAATACCCTGACACACTGCATATTTCTTTGTTGGTGTGTATGGATGTTTTCTGTTACATGTAACAATAAGATTATTCATGAAAACAAAAGTAAATAGAATTAACGAATGTGTTATCTATTTCCTCTTATTAGTGGACTAGTAGGATATTATATTTTCCTGATAATCTTTGTGTCCAATCTGATAATGCTCTGTATATATTGTCAAAAAGGTAAACATTACATTAAATTAATTTTATCACTTATCAGTGAAACAATGTATCCCTCTACAACAGAGGTTCAGATTATGTTACAGTTTTCATAGTATTCAAAGTTCAATATCTATAGAATCAAGCCATTCAATTTCCTATGAGGTGTGACATTGTCAGGCGTCAGCAAAGTTGTTTCTATTTCTACTATAATTTGTTCCTTTGTAATAAGATGGCAGAAATATTGCAGGGGCTCCTTGAATTAGTTATATATTCCACCTCAAATATAGTAGCCCCTCAAGGATATCACAGTGTGGCTGCTGGTTGACATTTATGGTTTGGGAGATTAGAGAAGTACCTCTGAAAAGGTCATAAAGTTTAAGGTACTCTTTTATTTGTCCTATCTCTCTAAGATCAAGGCAATTCTATGGCAAGAGAAAGATTTTTGAGGTATCGCATGCACATAAGTCTAAATGTATAAAAAGTCCAAACATTCTAATATATTTAAAAATATTTTCACTGTAGAAACATCTACTGACCTTTAGGTTCCATGCATGCTTATGTGAATATGATAAACTGTTTTATTACCTTTTCCAACTTTTATCATCAGTCTTGTTTTCACTCTACTTACAACTTCAGTTTATGTTAATTTTCATTTTCTACTGTATTAAATAAAACAGGAATACTATTATCTACTTAATGACTAAAATAGACATCTTGAGCCACCTGTTACTGATATGTTATGATTTACAATTCGCATGTCTTATACGTGTAATATATGTTTGTATATGTTAAATTATATTTACATACAATTATATATGTCTCGTGATTTCAATGATACATGCTATGATTTGCATTTTATTTATTGAAACATAATTATTTTACATATTTGTGGGATACATGTGATGTTTTGTCACATGCACACAATGTGTTAATGATGATAAAATCAGGATATTTAGGCTCTTTATTGTCAAAAACATTAATCATTTCTTGGTGCTGGAAACATTTCAAGTATTTTCTTTGAGCTAATTTGAAATATACAATAAATTATTGTTAACTTCAATCACCCTACTGTGCTATTGAACATTAGAACTGATTCTTTCTATCAAACTGTTTGTACCCATTAACCACTCTGTCTTCATTGCTGCCCCCAATGTAAACCCTTTCTAGCATCTGTTAACTATAATTTTTTTCTAATTTCCTGAAATGTTTTTCTTGTTTTCTGATAGCAGTTTTATAGTTTTGGTTCTTATATTTAAGTCTTTGATCCATTTTGACTTGATTTTTATATATAGTTAGAGATAGGGGTCTCATTTCATTCTTCTGCATGTGGATATCCATATGCAGCACCAGTCATTGAAGAGGGTGTACTTTCCCCAATTTATGTTCTTGGCTCCTTTGTGGAAAATCAGTTGGCTGTAACTACATAGATTTATTTCCGAGATACCTATTTGGTTCCCATGATCTATGTGTCTGTTTTTATGTCAATACCATGCTGTTTTGGTATTTTTTGTGGCATATTTTGAAACTTGATGGCGTTGTTATTTTTGTTCAAGATTTCTTTGACTATTGGAGGTCTTCTGTGGTTACATACAAATTTTAGGATTGTTTTTTTCTATTTCTCTGAAGAATGTCATTAGTATTTTGATAGGAATTTCATTAAATCTGTAGATTGCTTTGGGTAGAATGGTCATTTCACGATGTAATTCTTCCAAATTACTATCATGGAATATCTTTTAATTTGTTTGTGTTCTCTTCCATTTCTTTCATCAAGTTGTTGGTTTTTTTGTAGAGAATTTTGCCTCCACAATGTGACTTGTGGTTTATTGATAAGTTTTCAGATACAGCACTAAAAACACCTTCATGACCTAGCTTCAGAAGTGATACCCTGTCATTCTATACAGTGTCCTATTTAGTTACACAGGTCAGCCCTATTCAGTGAGTGGGGCAACTACACAATGGATGAATACTGGAAGTTATAATCCTTGAGGAATATTTTTGAGGATGTCTACCACTGTCATTAAGGTCGGAAGTTCAAACTCATGAAGTCTGATTCCAGAACCTTATTATTAATAATTCCAATGCTGCCAGTCACCAGCTATGTGACCTTGGGTAAATTATTCAATATTTCCCTTCTCCAAATTTTGGTTTTTCATTCATAAAATGGGGATAGTGAAAGTACCTTCCTGATAGAGTTATTTAGAAAATTAAATAAGAAAATACATGTAGAACATGTAGCATAGAGACAGATTTTATTACCTACCTGATCCTTGTAGGTATGTACTTGTCTAAACTAACTGAAAATATAGATGTGATTTTTTTAAATAAATATAAGCATTTACTTTATGAATTAAATTATCTTTTGTTAGTCTGATGATATAATTTCTGTATACTATCCTATAATAAAATTATAATTTAAATTACAATCAATTTAGCTTGTATACAAACTAAACTCTGCAGAAATGTAGCCACCACCCTGAAGCCTCTATCAAAAGACACTCTCCTTCACTATAAAATAAAAGCATGTCATTTGTTTCTCCAAATCCTTGACACTTCTGCAACTTGTGGAATATATACCGTATTCACAGTATACATTTAATGATCTTTTCTTTGCAGTTAAGAGATTGTCACCTTTATAGATTTGTATGGCTTTTATGGTTGTATAATATTGACTATCATATGTTGGCTATGTGTGTTATTAAATATATACTTGAGAAAAGCCATGGCATTTTTGCCTACCACTTTGGTGTTGTTTCCCACAAATGGCCATTTCTAACAGAAATCCCCATAATCCCCTGCAGTTGACTTTATTTATGCTTGCCTATTTGGTGAATTGAAAGGTCAGAGCCTGAAAGCAATGTCAACCCTTGATCAAACTAAGAAGAATAAAGAAAGATGTAAGTAATAGTCTAACTCCTTGTTGACAGAACTTTTCTAAGCCCATTTGAAAGACAGTGTCAGCTCTCTGCAAGTATCAAATCCATGCCTGATGCTTCCTGACAAATGAAGACTAATACTTACAAAATTATAAAGAAGGTTAAGTTTTTATTTGGAACTTTACAAAGGTCCCCTTTGCAAATCTCCCTTCATTTTTATATCCCTGTTCACTGTGAACTTTTAAGATGTCAAATATAAACAACCATAAAGTACATGCCTACAAAGATCGGGTAGGTAATAAATTAATTGTCTGTGTGTGTATGTGTTTATGTGTGTGTGTGTGTGTGTGTGTGTGTGTGTGTGTTTGTGTGTGTTGTATAAGTTTCAGGGAAACTTCAGTGTGCATACATGTATGTATTTCTTAAAACAAAATTTTCTTTAGGTTCTTCTGATTGTGGCCATCTTTCATTGTGAGCCATATGTTGCCAGAAATTCTAACTACTCAAAAAAACTGAAATGTAAATTTTATGTGAAGTATCCTGATTTTTAAAATTGGCCTAATTTTTACAAAGCATAAATAATGGTCAAACAAGACATGTCTGACCAAAATATAGATGTGTTTATATTAACCTTAAATCTTGAAACTATTATTTATTCTGGTATTATGGCAAAATTTAATTGTCCATTTTAACTGTAATTATTTAATTGTGTTTTTACTTGGACAAAATATTAGAAAAATCCAAAAAGGATGTTGCACTAGAAGCATATTTATTTTTAGCTTTCCAAAACAGTTGTAAAATTTATTTAATATTCAAGTACTAGGAAGAGAACTTCAAAATTAACCCAACATTAATTTTGTTATCATTAAAGTACAATATTTAAATTATTAAAATGACTGATCTATATAAATTACTAGAGTAAATTATGTAACATATTTTCAGTTAAGTTTAAGATATTAAAAATAATTTTTCCAAACATAACTAAAACATGTTATTTACTTCTCTTTCATTCATTTATTTAAAAATCCCATTTAATGGAGAAGTGGATTAAGATATTTAGCGATTTTGTCTAGTAGTATGATGTGTCCAAATGCTTTGACTGAAATGTCTAGTCAGTTTAGGTAAAAGTCAGATGACCTGGAGTCTCCATTAACAAAACATTGCCACTCAGTGAATTTGTCAATGTCATGGTGACCATTTAAAATGAGTAAATCCTAGGAAAGCTAATAAGACCAGATTTCTTTGGGTGCTCTTCCAGAAGCCTTGCTTAAGTTAAAGTGCACAATCTGCTGTTTTAGCCCCAGATTGCAATCACATCTCTTGTCGTATATGTATCCTTCTCATCACCAGCACTTATTCCAAGAGTCGAGGAATCTTACAATATTTCTCAGAAGTGTTTTTTCCTGATGAGAATCCTGGGCCAAGTCAATCTCTCAAGTCTCAGCATCCACATTTTTTTAAAAGTGTTGGAATACTACAGCTTCTAGCTTTCATTTCTGAACAATAATTAAAATACATCATAGTAAGTATAATAGAAAATTCGGTGGAAAATAAGTATTATGTGATCACAGTAGAAATAGGCTTGAAATACACCAATATTAAATTTAAAAAACCAAAACAAACAAAACAACCAAAAAAATACCTTCCTACCATGTTTAGGACCTCCAAGCTCTATAAGTTTAGATTTCGCTTATTTAATTGAAGTGGTCAGGCACTGTTTTAGTCCATGTTGTGTTTCTGTAAAGGAATACCTGAGGGTGGGTAATTTATAAAGAGAAAAAGTTTTATTTGCCTTACAGTTCTTTGTTTTTTTTGGAGACAGTGTCTCCCTCCATTGCCCGGGCTATAGGGCCGTGGCATCAGCCTAGCTCACAGCAACCTCAAACTCCTGGTCTTAAGCAATCCTTCTGCCTCAGCCTCCCGAGTAGCTGGGACTACAGGCATGTGCCACCATGCCCAGCTAATTTTTTTTTCTATATATTTTTAGTTGTCCAGCTAATTTCTTTCTATTTTTGGTAGAGACAGGGATCTCATTCTTGCTCAGGCTGGTCTTGAACTCCTGACCTCAAGCCTCCCAGAGTGCTAGGATTACAGGTGTGAGCTACCGTGCTCTGCCTGCCTTATCGTTCTAATGGTTGGGAAAGTCAAGATTGGGATTACGACCTAACCATGTCTTTGACATTTGTTTTCATTTTTCCTTGTTATTATAAATAACACTACATTTCAAATTTGGATACATATACTTTTTCTGTTTTTTAGATAACTTTGAAAAAAACGTCACCAATTTACATTTCGCTCAGCAGTTCATGAGAGTGTCAAAACTGACATGTAAACTGTAAGTGGGTTAAGAGACTATGTTAAACCTTCAATAGGTTGAGACTATGTTAAAATACTGACAACTTTTATTGATGAATCAATCCATCACTCTCCACAAGGCAATTCTTTCTCCTTTCTCAGTTTAGTCCGTGACCACTCTGGCATGCACAGTACAGAACAGTGTATTCCCAAATCTCCTACACCTCTGTACTATTATAGGGGCTGCTTCCACTGCCTGAAATTCCCTTTTACTCCAAGTCTAGGTAACAAACTCCTACTTAAACTTCAGGTCTGTCTGCCTATTAATGCCATTAGTAATACAATTAATACTATTTGGAAAACATTTTCTAATTTACAAATTGCATTCATATCCTAATGCTACATACCTAATCCTAAATACTAAGATTCATAGGTCTGCCCACTTGTAGATGATGCTCTAGATAAACTAGAATTCAGATATAGAAGGGGAAATGTTCCAAGGAAATATTACAAATATCATTAATTACTTTCAACCTTACTTTTATTTCATGGTGATAAAACTCTTCCCACTAATTAATGAAATAGCTTTATTTTTGCTATTTTTGTTTTACAGTTTTGGAAAAGCTATTTTTATTTTATAATAGTTATGCATTCACAGGAAGTTGCAACAATAGTACAGAGATGTCCTGTGTACCCTTCATTTTGATTTTCCCAATGGTAATATTATACATAACTGCAGTATACTTCAATACCAGAGAATTAACATTGATACAGTGTGATCATGATTACAGGGCAAGATGAGTTGTATTCACTGTGGTTCTTCCTGGGTTTGTGAGTAAGTACAATTTATGGAACCTGCAGGGTATGGGTAATTCTAAATTTCTGTTTATTTTCAATAAGATTCCCATAGTTCATAGACCACTTTCAGCACACAATATTCATTATTCTGCTATTTTTCTCTAAGATTTCTACATAAGTAATTTGCTGTTGTGAGAAGTAAATGTTATTTTGTGAAAAACCTCATAGATATTAGAGAAGCCTCCCAGGAAATAGAGAATCTTGGCTATGTTATTCAATCATCCTTTATAGAAAAGCTTTTAAATCATTTAAAGGGTTTAGAATAATTCTATTGCAGTTCCACTTTTAATATTCTGTAATTCTGAATACTCTAAATATAAATATTAAATTCTGAGAGGTTTGCATACGAAATGCCTCATTCAATAGTTCTCATTCAAAGCCTTGGCAACACTACTCTCTTTCAAAGAAAAAAATGATCTTCCTAAATAAAATAAGATTTTACTTTATTTCTATAAGTGGAACTAGCAATGCTTATTCAACAGGTAAGCAATAATATAATTTGAAGATATAATCTTTGAAGATATAATATCCTTCTGAACAATGAGAAAACACATTATTTGATGTCTGCTTACCTACTTTAGAGCAAAAGCTGTATTTATTTGGGAATATTAGATCATTTGGCAATGCTAATGACCTCACAGGGCAGCTTGATTTACATTTGAGTATCTAACAAATATATTTGCCTCTTCCTTCTTTTCTCAATATGTTAAATTATTCATAGAAAAATATAACAAAAAGATGAACTAATTGCTAGATTCTCAGATATTTTACATAAAAGTATATGAAAAGATAATTCATTGTCATAGGAAGAATGATAAGTTATGGAGAAAACCAATTCTATGGCATAATTATCTTGTAATAAAAGATCCGCTTATTCCTATAACAGCACTATCTTTTCCTTAAATTAATTCTTTCCTCTATTTTTTCACAACAATACCTGAACATTTGTAAAAAACAGTATGAGAGGACCATCATTTTGGATTTTTGGAAAATATGCATTACATTTATTTATTTTGAAATATATTTTGAATACCAACTGTGAGGTAGGCACTGCTTAGAACCTGAAATATTACTAATCATCTACCTTTGGATATCACTACTCATGTCTATTTAGTATAAAGTTTAACATAAGATCTTGATGTTTAATCATCTTTTTCCTTTGTGCTCACCATTTCTTACTTCTTCAATATGCACCTTAAGTCCAAAGAAACACATGCACACACGCCTTTTTTCGTCCTGTAAAATTGTTAGATAGCAGCAAATGTCGATAAGATGATATAAGAAATAATGTTGCCATATTTATTAATCATCTAGATTCAGTGTGATTTTTGTGACAAATTACATGTATTTATAGTCGATTATTATCAGTTTAACATTATTCTGAAGTACACAGTTTAGACAGCAATAACAAAATAGTATTTGTTTAGAAGTGGTGTCTAGTCTAATTAGAGAGATAACAGTGAACCATGTAAAATAAATATGGAAGAGTTTACTTTTGTATACTCTTGTATAACTCTTAAAAATTGAATAATAAACCTTTTCCTGCAACATATACACACACACACAAACGTACATGAACTCACACACACACACACACAAGATTATTAAGGGATAGATTAGGAATGAGCACATGTTAATGATAAAAAAATTGGAAGTAGATTCATTAGTTTTAAAGTTCCTAGCTTGAGAGGTGTTTCCGGAGATATCACAGGTATTTATTAAATGCCTACTAAATATTCAAAATTCTTCTGAAAAATATAATTCGGAAAAAAATCACATAACATAATTTGTCTATAAAGTATATTTAATTTACTTTGAATTAAAGAAAAATAAAATGAATGTCAAAAAATACAATTTCACCCTACTTTCAATCATAGAGCATCCAGACAGAAAATCAATAAAGAAAGAGCAGATTTGGATAACACCGTAGATAGAGCACATGGACTTAACAGACATATACAGAACTTTTTACATAACAATAGAAGAATATACATTGTTTTCAAGTATACAAGGACCATTCTCAAGGATAGATCATATATTAGGTCACAAAACAAATCTTAATAAATGAATAATCCAAAATCATAACAGCTTTTCCCAATACAATGGAATGAAATAGAAATCAATAACACCAAGAAAATAGGTGGAAACTAAATAATATGCTCTAGAACAACCACTGAGTCAAAAGGAAAATCAAAAGAGAATTTTAAAAATATCTCAAGTAAACAAAAATGAAAAAACACATACCAAAACTAATGGGATATACCAAGCACAATAAGAGGAAATTTTGCAATACATGAGTGGATTAATAAAATTTGGTATAAGTATACCATGAAGTTTTACTCAGTCACAAAAAACAATGGTGATCCAGCACCTCTTATATTATCCTGGATAGAGCTGGAGCCCATTCTACTAAGTGAACTATCACAAGAGCAGAAAAACAAGCACCTCATGTACTCACCATCAAATTGGTATTAACTGATCAACACTCATGTGCACATATAGTAGTAACACTCACTGGGTGTCGGCAGGTGGGAGGGAGAGTAGCAGATGGGTATATTCACACCTAATGGCATGAATGTGCACACTGTCTAGGGGATGGAGATGCTTCAAGCTCTGACTTGGGTGGGGCAAAGGCAATATATGCAACCTAAACATTTGTACCCCCATAATATGCTGAAATATAAAAAAAAGAGAAAGCTCAAATAAACAACTTAACTTTATACCTCAATGAACCAGGAAATAATTAAGCCCAAAATTGACAGAGGAAGGAAACAGCAAAGATCAGAGAAATTAAACAAAATAGAGAGTTAAAAAACTTTACAATTATCAGTAAAACTGACTTGGTGCTTTGAAAAAATGAAATTGACAAAACTTTAGTTTGACTAACTGGGAAAAAAGTGAAGATTCAAATAAATTAAACCAGAAATGAGAAAGGAGACATTACAGCAGATGTCTCAGAAATAAAAAGGATCATAAGGGACTACTCTGAACAATTCTATGCCGATGAATTGGATAATCTAGAGGAAATTAATACATTCCTAGAAATATACAACTGAGCAAGATTGAATCAAGAAGAAATAGAAAGCCTGAACAGAGACATAATAATATAGAGATTGAAGTAGTAAGAAATAATTTTCTAACAAAGAAAATCCCAAGACTGGATAACTTCATGGCTGAATTCTACTAAATGTTCAAAGAATAGTTAATACTAATCCTTCTTAAACTCTTCCAAAAAATAGAAGCAGAGAACACTTCCAAGCTGATTGTATCAGGACACATCACCCTGATAGCAAAGCCAGACAAAAACACAAGAAAGGAAACTAAAGGCTAATATCTCTTATGAACAGAGATGCGGAAATAAAATAAAATACTAGCAAAGCAAATTCAACAACATATCTACAAGATTATACACCATTACCAAGTGGAGTTTATTCCCAGGAATGAAACATTGGTTTAAAATACACAAGACAATCAATGTGATATACTCATTAACAGAATGAAAGATAAAAAGTACATAATCATCTCAATAGATGCAGAAAAAGCATTTGACAAAATTTAACAATCTTTCATGATAAAAACTCTCAACAAACTAGATACAGAAGAAAATTTTCTCAACATAATAATGGTCATTTACGAAAAGCCCACAGCTAACATTATAATCAATGAGAAAAAATCCTCAAAGCATTTTCTCTAAGATCTGACAACAGCCAGAGATCCCTGTTCTTGGCACTTCTGTTAGGTTATTAAGTATGGAATGTCTGATTTCCTTAAGTACTAAGTTTGACAATTGACATCTCTGACATTTCACTTTGACAGTTTTTTTCTTTATTGTGAAGGTACACCCTCATTCTTTCAAACACACTGTTTGGCTTTTGATTATCTTTCACACTTTTTTTAGAGCAACTTTTGTGAAACCATGGATAAGTAAAAAGACTCGTATTAATTTTAAATACGAGTTCCGTCATGGAACAAATGCAGTGGAGACAGCTTGAAATATCAACGAAGTGTTTGGGAAGGATGTAGCTAATGAAAGCACAGGACATTGATGGTTTGAGAAGTTCCATTCTGGTGATTTTAATCTTGAAAATGAGCCGTGTGCGCAACCTGAGACCAAGGTGGATAATGATAAGCTGAAAGCTATAGTGGAAGTGAATCCATGTCAACCTAGGCATGAATTAGCAGCAAGGTTTGATGTTACTATTCCAACTATATTGGACCATTTGAAACAAATCAGCAAGATAAAGAAGCTGGATAAATGGGTACTACATGAATTAAATGAGCATCAGAAGAGAAATCGTCTTGAAGCTTGCCTTTCTTTGCTGTCACAACATAAAGGCAAACCATTTCTACACCGTATTGTTATGTGTGATGAAAAATGGATTCTTTTTGACAATTTCAAGTGTTCAGCTCAATGGATGCATAAAGATGAAGTGCCAAAATACAGTCCAAAACTGAATATTTATCAAAAAAAGCCAATGGTGTCTGTTCGGTGGTCCAGTGCTGGTATTATCCACTATAGCTTCATGAAACCTGATCAATCTCTTACAGTGGATGTCTACTGCCATCAATTGGATGAAATGATGAGGATGCTTGTGATTAAGCAGCTGAAATTGTTCAATAGGGAAAGGCCAATCCCCTTGCAAGATCACATGTCGCAAAAAACAATGCTGCTCAAACTACAGAAGCAGGACTTGGAAACTCTGTCATCCACCATAGTCACCAGACTTTGCACCAACTGACTACTGCTTCTTCCAGGCTTTGGAAAACTTGCAAGGAAAAATATTCAATTCTCAACAAGCCATGGAAAACACCTTTCACGATTTCATCACCACTGGCTCTGTAGGCTTCTTTGCTGCTGACATAAATAAGCTACTGTTAGGATGGCAAAACCACGTCAACAGCTTAGGTACATATTTTGACTAATTGCACTCCTTCTTGTTTAAGATATAGTAAACTGAACTTTTGATTTGAAATCTGACATTTCATATCTAATTACCTAATTATTTAACATAGTATTGGGAGTACTGGAAAGAGCAATGAGACAAAAAAAAAATAGCCATTCATATGAAAAAGGAAGAAGTAAAATTATTCCTGTTTTCAGGTGACATAATCTTATATATAGAAAACCCCAAGCATGCTACAAAAATACTGTTACAACTAGTAAATGAATTCAGTAGAGTTGAAGGTCACAAAGTCAACATACGAAAATCACTTGCATTTTGTTTCACCAATAATGATCTATGTGCATGAAAATCAAGAAAATAATCTCATTTGTGGCATATCAAAAACGATAAAATATTTAGGAATGAATTTAGCCAAGGAAATGAAAGATCTGTGCAATGAAAACTATAAAACATTGATGAAAGAAATTCCAGAAGACAGAAATAAATGGAAAGATATTTTATGTTCATGAATTGGAAAAATTAATACTGTTAAAATGTCCACACTACCAAAAATGACACACAGATTCAATGCAATGTCTATCAAAATTCCAATGTCATTTTTCAAAGAAATGAAAAAGCAATCCTAAAATCTGCATGGAACATACACACAGATACACACACACATGCACACACACAAACACACCACACCCTGAATAGCCAAGGCAATCCTAGGAAAGAAAAACCAAGGTGGAGGCATCACACTTCCTGATTTCAAACTATACTTGACCCTTAAACAACAAAGAGGTTAGGGATGCCAATCACCTGCTCAGTTGAAAATCTATGTATAACTTCTGACTCCCAAAAAACTTTATAAATAGCCTATTGTTGACCAAAAGGCTTACCAATAACACAATTATCACATATTTTTTAAGTTGTATAGGCTATATGCTATTAATATATTCTTATAATAAGATAAGCTAAAGAAAATAAAATGTTATTAAGAAAATCATAAGGAAGAGAAAATATACAGGTGGTCCCTGAATAATGGACAATATACATTCCTGAGAATGTCTTTAGGTCAGATTTGTATGTAACTCAGATCCTGATGAACAACATGTATATGGTAATAATGACAATAGCAACAAAAATTCTATAATGGCTCTTGTGTAGTAATAATAATACAGTGTAACACTATAATAATAATAATATCCCTCTACTGTAATAATAAGTTTCAGAAACTATTGTGCTCTTTATTTTAATTCAAACAAATAGAACCTAAAAACAAATTCATGCAAAAAGTTTAGATAGGAGATAGGAGAAATTTCAAAAAAGAATATTAAATGTTAACACTCACCTAATGTTGCCTCGGTGTCTTGCTTACAGAAAGGTGCATTTTTGAGGCAAGGAGGCAAGCTAATATTAATCGGAAAGTGATGATGGAGATGGTGCTGGAGACAACGGAGTGGGTTCCAGAGAGTCAGGATTTGATTCTGTTGCTGGAGGAGGGGAGTCTGCCACTGAAGTTGGTTTCTCGAAATAGGTATTTGGGGTTGTTTGCACAGCCTTTTTCTTTTTTTCTTCATAAATGGCCTTGTAGCAGCTGGAGTTCTCACTAACTGTATGGTAAACCTTTGTAAACCACTGAATGTTAGGATCTTGCTCCTCAAGCTTAGCAAATCCTGCTTCAGTGAGGTGAAAGGCTTCAGTTAATTATTTTGTCATAAATTTTCTTGGCTCTGGATCTTCTGATTCTTCATTTTCTTGTGTTTCTATGAGGCGCTTCTGTGTCTATGCATGAGTATAGCTGCTAATGTAAAGATGCTACACCAACAAACTGCTTAAACCATGCAGGTTTATTTACATGCATGGAAGAAACTAGTTACTGAATTGTTAATTTTATTATTTAATTATAAATTATCCTTATAGGGAACCTTGGGAGCTCATTCATAAGTACAAAATTCCATAAGTCAGGTCATCTGTAACCTGAGTACTGCCTGTATTTACTATTTATTAAGTGGAACTGTATCATCATAAAGATCTTTATCCTTATCATCTTTACATTAAGTAGGCTGAAGAGAAGGAAGAGGAGTAGTTGGTCTTGCAGTCTCAGGGGTGGCAGGGGTGGAAGAAAATCCATATATTGGGGGACCTATGTAGTTCAAATCTATGTTGTTAAAGGGTCAACTGTATGTTACAAAGCTATAGTAATCAAAACAGTTTGGTACTGGCATAAAAACAGACACATAGACCAATGGAATGGAATAGACAGCCCAATAACAAACCCAGGCATATATGGTCAACATATTTTCAACAAGATTACCAAGAAGACACAATGGGGAAAGAATAGTTTCTGCAATAAATGATGTTAGGAAAACTGGATGTCCACATACAAAAGAATGAAATTAGGCCCTTATTTTACATCATACATAAAAATCAATTCAAGACCTAAATTAAAGACCTAATCATAAGACCTGAAACTGTAAAACTCCTAGAAGAGAACACAGGGGAGAAGCTCCTTCATGTTAGTTTTGGCAATGATTTCAGATATCAACTCAAAAGGTCAGGCAAAAAACATAAAAATAAACAAGTCTGACTATATCAAATACAAAAGCTGTTTCACAGTAAAGGAAATGATCAACAAAATGAAAATGCAGCCTGCAGATTGGGAGAAAATATTTGCATACCATATATTAACAAGATATTACAATAATATCCAAAATACATAAGGGACTCACTCAACTCAATAACAGCAGCAACTACAAAAACAGATTAAAAAGGGAACAAAAGATGTGAACAGATATGTTCTAAAAGAGACATACGAGTGGCCAACAGGTATATGAAAGATATTCAAAATCACTAAACGTCAGGGAAATACAATCAAAAACACCATGAGATATCACCTCAGACCCCTTAAGATGGCTATTATCAAAAAGTCAAGAGAAAAAAAAAATGTTGGCAAGAATGTGGAGAAAACGAAAGCCTTGTACACTGTTGGTGGGAATGTAGAGACGTTATAGAAAACAGTACAGAGGTTCACCGAAAAACTAAAAATAGAACTAGCATATGACCCAGCAATCACTCTGTTGGATATGTTCCCAAAACAAATGAAACCAGCACCTTGTAGAGATATCTGTCTTCCCATGTACATTGCAGCCTTATTCACAATAATCAAGATATGGAAAAAGCATTTCTGTCCATCAATGATGGATGAACAGATAGAAAATTGTGATATATATGTATGCATTCATATATGCATACACACGACACAATATTATTCATCCTTAAAAAAATACACCACCAGTGACAACAACACGGATGAATTTTATTTATGTTAAATGAAATAAACCAGACAGACACAAAAAAAAATATTGCCTGGTATTACTCATATGTGCAATCTAAATAAAAATTGAATACATAGAGTCAGAGTAGAATGGTGATTATGCAGGAATAAATCGGATGAAGTAGGTCAAAAAGTACAAAGTTGCAATTATGTACAATGAATAAGTCTGGAGGTCTAATGTACAGCCTATTAGTTAATATTAATTGTATTGTTATTTTGAAAATTTATTAAAAGAATAAATTTATTAGGTGCTCCTACCACAAAAGAGTTAAGTATGGAAGGTGATTGACACATTAATTTACATCTGTAGTAGTAATTATATATATATATATCAAAACATCATATTGTATACCTTAAATACATACAATAAAAATAAATAGAAATAAAGAAAATACAATTTTTATATGATGGAATAAAGAACTTTTGTTATAACCAGGAAAGAGTAATTTCTCACATTGTTCCCCAACACCACTCACACACATTAGGCTTGGTCATTATTGTTAATGGGCAGGATAAATTAAAGAAAGAGTCAATTTAGATAACAGAATCAGATTTTATTAGCCACATACAGTCCACTCACAAATATTGGATTTATATAAAATTCCCAACCAAATCTCACTTGATATGGGGAAACCCAAATGCTCATTAAGAGGCAAAAGGATAAAGAAATTGTTATATATTCCTACAATAATATACTTTTTAGCAATAACAAGGAATTAATGGACTATTGATAAATACAGCAACATAGATGGAACTTAAAATAATTTTGCTGAATGAAGTCAGAACCTCCTAAAAATCTACAAAACCCATAATTACATATAAATAAAATTCTATCAACTCTAACATATAGTCACTGAAAGTAGATCTGTAAAAAAAATTGTGCAAGTGTTTGGGAATTCGAAATAACATTTTCCTCTGTTTTCACTCTGTGTCTTTAACAACACATGGGGTTCAACTAAAGAACTTTTATAGACCTACCAGATTATCTCTCAAGCCATAAAAAATTGATTTTCCTCTGCATTTTTTTTTTTTAGAAAATACTGATTTTAGATATTGCTTCCACTGAAAATAGCATACAGAAAAATTATCAGAGAAAGGAAATAATTTTGAGAACTTTGGTTTATCTAGAAATTTTTTATCCAACAAATAATAATAATAATAACTATTTAAATTCAGTATTTAGTTTTTATAAATGGGGTATGAGGAAAATAACAGTAAGCATTCCAAGGCTGTCTGTTGCACACCCCACTCTGCACTCAAGCACATCTTTTGAATGCATTGCAAATTACTTAATTTAAATAATGTGTTTCAAAAGTAAATGATTTCTTTTCCCACTACTGACCATGCTGTGAGGAGCAAATTAAGTAATTTTTACATGCATTTGAAATATCTGGTTTTAAGTTGTATACCAAAGACAAATAAAACCTATAGAGTAGAAGGGGATAATATAATAATAAGAAAGAAGAGAAATTTAAAGTTTTCCTTGTAGTAAATGTGCAGGCAAATTTCAAAAATGATCCCCTATAATCCCTGCCTCTTGGTATTTATACCTTTGTTTAATTCCCCTCACTTTGTGTTTGGCCTATACTTAGCCACTTGCTTGTAACACATAGAATGAATTAAAAGTGAAGTGATATCACTTTCATGATCAGGTACAAAAAACTGTGATATTCCCCATACTTGGACTACCTCTCAAAATTATTGGCCTCTTTCTTGCTTGCTCTAATAAAGCTATCTGCTTTGTTTTTAAATGGGTTTTGGAACTGAAAAACCTATGTGGCAAGGAACTGAAAGAGACAGAGGCCTTAATCCATGTCAAGTCATGAACTGAATCCATAACAACCATGTGGGCGACCTTGGAAGTAGAGCTTCCCCAGTGGAGATTGTAAGTGAAACTGAAGCCCTTGCTATTTGTAAGTGTTTGATTAAAAGTATTCAGTGGTAATATTTTGCATATTTCTATTGCCAGATTATACCATGAACTATAAGTGCTCTCTTTACAACTGTAAATAGTTGTGTCTTTAAATCTAATCAAAGAGCTAATTCCAGAAACCCCACAGCCAATTTAGAAACCCCACAGCCAATTCAGAAAATTCATCCCTAAGATTCTGTTTCACGAGAACTCTTCACCAAAATCTATTAACCAGGGTTTTACCGAAAAATAGAACCAATAGGGAAAATTATTTCCATATATATTAATATACATATACACACATATATACATATAAATATGTACAAAATTGGTTTATATGATTATGGAATCTTGAAAGTCTAAAATCTTCAGTGTGGCCTGGTAGCCTGGAGACCCAAGAGAGCTTATGTTCCAATTCGAGTACAAATTGAAACTCAGGGAACCAGGAAGAGCCAATGTTGCAGAGAAAGTCCAAAGGCAGTCTGCTGGAGAATTCTCTCTTGCTCAGAGAAAGCTGGTCTTTTTGTTTTATTCAGGCCTTCAGCTAACTGGATGACCCATAACTTGAAGGGCGATCTGCTTTATTCAAAGTCCACTGATATAAATATTAATCTCATCCCAAAATACCCTCACAAAAATACCCAGAGTAATGTCTGACCAAATACCTGGGCACTTCATAACCCAACTAAGTTGACCATAAAATTAACAAATTGCAAATGCCAATAGAAAACTAGAAAAACAAATGATGAATTTTCTTGAAATTAGTATTTTTATTGGGAACCTAATTTAGATGGCAATGAGTAAATCACACTGTGAATCTGGAATGAACACAATAATAAATTAAATCATAAAGATACTACTTTCAAAGACAAAAAAACTTTTATTGATATATAATTATAAGCTTTCACTACAGTGTGTTCAAGCATAGATATGGATTCAATCAAAGGAGAAACATTTAGGTGCTAAAATTTAAGATTTAAAACTTAAGCCCTAAGGTTGAAAGAAGCCTTTTGAAAGTTTGAAGACCAAAGAACAAAGCTTTAAAGTACAGATAAAAGATATCATACATGTTACTAAGAGCCATAAAAGCAATTTACATTCTGATGTTTACATTTTAATGAGCTTGGATTTTTAAGGCTTGATAAAGCCCTTTTCCAAGGTACGTGAAGCAAGTTGAGCAAAATTCAATATATCAATTTAACTAACATTCATATATTCACCTATCTCGGTCTATGATAGATTCATTATGACTAGTTTAAATGATTAGTTTATGTGTGTGACTGCTCTGCTATTAATATAATTTTCTCAAAGATTAGGATCTTTGCTAACTCCCCTTCCATACTTCTGGTAACTACCCATTCTATAATAATTATCTAATCAATATTGACTAACTTTAAAGTTTCGATTAAATTTTGCCACTTAAAATTAAAAATTTTTATTTTATTAGATTAACTGATACGTAAGAAATTATTATTTAACTCAATTCCTATTAGAAATGTGTAATTGCCCTCTCTGGAAGGCAAAATGCTGACTTTTTATGAGCGGACTCTTAGCATAGATAAAACCCTTCATTTTATAAATAAGACCACTGAGGTTCAGGGAGGTGCAGTGACTGGCCCAGATTAAAACTCTTGTGGTCAGAGTCTAATTCTAAGGCTTTTAAAACTAGTCCAAGATGTTTCCACTCATGAATGCTTAGAATATGTCATAGATTACCATGATTATTCAGCTGACATTTTGCAAGGATAAAAGCATGCTTTTAACCTTCAGTTAAATAATGTTTTTAGCTTAAATGACAATTAATGTAATATATGTTAGCACCTAAAAATAGTGTTGTTTTTCTTTTCAAAATTGTGGAACATGCTATTGAGTGAAGTCACTGTTCATTAATATACTAAATTACACAAATTTAATGTAGTACAGTCTAAGTTCTATTTTAAAGCCCAATTATTAGCATTTGGATAACAACATTTAATATTAACATTTAATGGGTATTCTAAATATAAAACCATTTGGTTTGCTAGCAAACTGCCTACATTTTCTCAGAAAGTTAAACTCTAAAGCATGACCTTGAACAAACTCATCACTATGGTTAGGTTTTATCACTACAATCTGCCTTCCCGGTACTTACATAGAATGAATAGTGATAATTTTCTGATGCCAACAATTGGTGATCTCGTGATACTGGTCTTTGAATGTTATGTGCTGGGGTACAGGAAGATGTTCAACCACAACTTGTATTTTTGGGCACTGACACCGGTTGTTACTGTGGTAATGGAGCAGCCAGGGTGCCATTTATGTACACAGTAATCTAAATATTAAATACTCTATCTGCTTCTATTCCCCTCCATTTCCACTTTCTCATATTTCTTTAGGGTTTATGAATAAAAATGACTGACTTCTCATGAGACTCGGACTTTTTGGGAAAATTTTTCAATATCAGGACAAGTATCTAAGAAATATAACATTGCTTTCATAATATATTAATATATACATATAAAACATAGATTAATACAGGTATTTCATTACTTAGTTGATTATTGACTTTTTAGATTTAGAGATTATATTTTATTGTTCTGACATTGGCAACTGTCTTCTCAATGAGGTGTCAGATTGTCATTCCCCCTACTATAATTCTAAGATAGAAACTGGAAAATAGCATTTGTATAAGTATGCATATATATATACACACACACACACAAACATAAATATATGAATATATTTATGCAAATATAAATTTGAAGTCCAATTCTATTTAAAAACTTTTTAAAAAAGAAATAGTACTTCTCTAGGATTAACTTTAAAGCATTTTAGGTAGATTTTAGGTAGATTGGAGATGAAAGTCAACTGTCAGCATCTTATATTTTTCACGTTAATAAGGTCTCTATAATTTCTTTGGTACTTCCAGCCCTATGCACCTTGCCCACATCTCTCTCCCCACCCCCCGTTTCTGTGTGTGTGTGTGTGTGTGTGTGTGTGTGTAGCCTCTCCTCCTCCTCTTTCTCCTCCTCTTCAGCATGATTACTTATAAACCAGTAGTTCCCAAATGAAGGTTTAAGACATTTTTTATCCATCAATAATCATATGAGGAAAATAATTATAATTAGATGTTGCCTATATTTACTTGTCACTAAAAGGCTAACATCTGCCTTTCTTGGGATAGATTTTTTATAACTTTAAGATTATATTCTTCCAATATCCTGGAGTCAATATCTGTTTCATGAAAATATATATGATGATATTGGCGTTATTTTGTTAGTGTTATTTTTTGTATTGTTTTGTTTTTGGTGGCGTTTTGTTTGTTTAATATTGTTTGACAAAACAAAAATTCATATCAATTTTTCTGCCCCCTTATTTTTTTAAGAGTATCTGAAATATAATACTAAGAAAATCACTGCATTGTGTACTAGAGTTCTTTTAGCCTTTAAAATCTTACGTAGAACTTTAGAATCTGTATTTTAATTTAGAGTTAGACTGACAACATTGCAGAGTCATAGGGTCTAGGTTCTAATTTAAGCTCCATCACTTTGAAGCTCTGTAAAACTGAGCAACTGAGATTATCTCTGAGTCTAAACTTCCGTATCTGTGGAATGCAAATACTAATAACTCTTTCTTTGAACAAGGAAAATTTATTGCAGATTTTCAACATTGTTTTAACATGTGAAAATTAATCAGCGTAATACAATATGTGATGATCTTTTGATTGTGTCAATTTGAAGAGACAGTTATTCAACAAAACACTAATTTAGGTGTCATAAGGGTATTTTGCAGATGTGATTAAAGTCCATAATCAGCTGATTTAAAGAAAGGGGCGTTATTCTAGGTAAGGGAGGTTATTCCAGGTAATCTGAGAGGGTCTGATCCAATCAGTTGAAAGGCTTTATTATAGAAGCAAAGTTAAGCCTTCCCTGAAGAAGAAGAAAGCTGCTTATGGATAGTAGCTTCAGCTCCTGTCCTAGAATTTCAGCCTGTCCTTTCTGATAGCCTACCTTACAGATTTTGGACTTGCCTAGCTGCGGGGAACATGGCCAATGCTCCCCGCAAAAAGCCGGGTCCCTTTGGTAGAGTTGCAAGGGATAAGAAAATAATAGAGAAAAATGGAAAATGGAAGAAATAAAAGAATACACTGAGACAAAGATATAGTTTTATAAGTTTATAAAGATTATAGGCAAAGCAGTAGCTCAGGGGGCTCGGACCTCTCCGTTGGTCTCCAAAAAAAGCCCCGAATGAAGTCTTACATGGTAACTTATAGGGAATAGTAAATAATTGCCAGGGGCAACAGGTTTACATAACAGCAGGTAGTTCCTCTCAGGTTAACAGATTTTCAAGAGGCTTCTATGGGAGGCTTCTACAGATTCTTTAACAAATTCTATCTACGTGAGCAAACAGTTACAAAGTCTTTCAAAGGTTAACTTCTAAATTCTAAGGTAAGTTTATCATTTAACAGAGGGGGTAAACAGAGATATGTTGGCTCCATGTTTATTAGGTTATTGTGAATGGAGACAGGTAATCTAGAGTGGTTTAAACAAGAGCTTCGCTTTAGCCATTCGGGAAGCTGTCTGCTGTCTGTTCCAGAGGGCACTCCATTGTCAGCTCTCAGCCTGTGGTTTTTAACAGATTCACTTGTGCTTTACAAAGCAAATCCAAACCTTTAGGTCTGAGAAACACGGCGCCTTGTGGGATACAGCCGCTACTGTCTTTCAGAGACGCCTTTCCGTGTGTAACAGCATTTGAAATGCAAACCAACATGTTCACATATTCCTTCAGGGCAAAGTTCTGCAAAACTCCTAAGACACATCCTGTCCCAAACACGTTTAATATTAATTCATGGAGCAACACGTAGCCAGTCCCCACAAATTAAGTAAGCCGATTTGTCCCAGTAAATTTCTTAGTATATATGTCATACTAATTCTGCATCTCTGGTTGAAGCCTAACTGATACATACTATCTTAACAGAATAAAGAAAAAAAATTCATGATCATCTAAATAGATTTAGAAAAAATATTTGAAAAAATCCAACATTCTTTCATGATAAAATCAATCAACAAACTAGGGAAGGGAGCTTCTTCAATCAGACAAATAATATCTATAAAAAACCCATAGTTAGCACCATACTTAATGATAAAATCTCCCCTAGGATCATGAACAAAATCAGATATCTGCTCACACCACTTCTATTCAACATTGCACTAGTTCTAGACAGAGTAATTATGCAAAAAAAATAAATAAAAAATATTCATATTGAAAAAAATTTTAAAGATAAAACTATCTTTAATTCGTGAATGACATATTTTTGTGCATATGAAATACTAAGAAATTCTCTAAAAATATCCATTGGAACTAAAAAGTGAGTTCATACTGAGTGGGATACAAGATAAGTATACACAAATGAATTGTGCTGGCAAAGTAATGTTACTGATAATGAGGGACCATCCTGATCTGAAATACCTAAATCCCACTGTAGAAATGAGCACCTAGTAGGCCACAAATACAATCTAAATGATGCCCAAGGAGTGGACATACTATAAAATTATTTTTTGATCATGAGTATTAGGGCAAAAAATTAAAAATAAATTGAGAATAGAAAGCGTCTCAAATATGTGGAAACAAACAAATGAACAAAATCATTTTCTTATAATTTTTGGGTCATAAACTAAATAAAAATTTAATAGCTGAATATTTATAAATGATATCTATTTCTAAAAAACCAGAAACTTATTAAAAGGACTTTAAGAGAAATGGGATATATGAAAAGTGGATCAATTATCATAGTAGAATGAAAGACAAACATCTAATTTCTATTCATATATAAAACATCAATTCCAGGGTGTTTTATACAGAAATTCTTCAAACATGGTAATAGATCATTTTAATGTCATTTAAGTCAATCTATAACATAGAAAATGAAGAAAGACACTGATATAATTATTTGGAAAAATAATATTGATATCAAAAATCATTGAATAAAAGAAAACTACAGATACAAATAACTTAGATCATTTCAAAATTCTTAGATAAATTAATAACCAATAAATTATGAAAAAGAAGACTAATAAAAGGGGGCATGGCATTACCAGATATTAAAGAATTATATTAAGGCACACTAACTAAAAGCACCATAGTACTAACCCATAAGTAGAAAGTCTAGAAATATATTAAAACGTTTAATTTAGTTTAGTGTACAGTATTGTAATGGTATTGATCGCTTGAGGTAACATTTCAAAATATGAGAAAATCATGAATATATCAATAAAAGGCATTGGGACAATTAACCGTGTGGAAAATAAAATGTAGTCAAACATTAAACTTCACATAAAGATAAATTTCCAAAAAATGTAATGCTTACATTAGAGAAATTCACAAGGAACTACGTAAAACAGAAGAGGAATATATTCATACACACATGTTCTCTAGCTTTCATCTTATCTGGGAGTGGTTACACTTTTAAACATCAGTTATCATCTTGAAGTCAAAGGTAACTGAATCTTTTCTTAAATGTTTATTTATTTTTCAGTAAAACTGTGGGGCATCAAAATTGTGTGTGTGTGTGTGTGAGAGAGAGAGAGAGAGAGAGAGAGAGAGAGAGAGAGAGAGAGAAAGGGAGATTAGCATTAGTGCTCTAAAGTTTGCATTTCAATTTTTGGGATGACATATAAAACTGGTAACAAAAATATATTTTGTTTTTAAATATCTAAGAGAAGTCAAACATCATGATTTCCATAAAATATTCACTAGGTTGTCAATACTCTTGTTGGTGTGACCTTAGTGTTTATTAATTAATTCTATTAATAAATATATATTAATAGAAAAGTAAGATAATTTAGAGACTCAGACATTTAATTGTATTGACTGTTATCCACAACTATTCCAGAGCTTTATGAATTCCTGAGTATATGCTCAAGAATCTTACTTTGTAACAGGTGAGATAAAACAAGCACGTGTGTGCACGCATACACACACACAAACACATACAAGGACATATACACAAATACATAGTACTTGAGAGTAGCCATACCAACAGCTGGGTGGGAAGAGACAATCCCCTGGCTTCCAAGTGGTCTGCACTGGTGTTTGTGGTGGCTGTGATAGGATAGGCAGGCTAGTCCCCAGGCCCACAGGTGGCACATACAGGTGGGTGCCATCTCTGGTGGTAGTGGCAGATTTGGTGGGCCAAACCTCAGGTTCCCAGGAGAATTGCTCAGGTGCCAAAGGCAGTGATTGGGACTGAGCAACTCCCAGGCTCCCAGATTGCATGCTTGCACACTGAGGGAAAAGAGGCCAGGCAGACCTGTCCTTAGTCCTCCTAGTGGTATGTACAGGTACTGTCAGGGGTAGGCATGGGCCAGGTAATCCAAGACCCCCAGCCAAATGCTCAAGTGGGGGCAACAATGAATGCATGGCAGCCTTGCTATTGGGCAGGGCAGAGTTGGTTTCAGTGGCAACAGCCATATGCAGGCAGCTGGAGAGCACAGGCTTTGGCCCCAGGTGGTGGTTATACATGGGATAACCTTCCCTAAGGGTGTTTGTAAATGCACAGCAGACATGCTGCTGGGGACAGCAAGGTTGCTGCCAGTGGCTCACTGTTTGACCCTGGTGGTAGCAGTCAGCAGCAGTGGCACCTGTGGGTGGAGGAGTGTGTCCTCAGGTGAAAATGCATGGCAGCCCTGCTACTGGGGACAGTGGGACAATGGATCATGCTTCTGCCCTGGCAGTGGGCAGTCAACAGCAGCTGTGGACAGGGGCTGTTAAGGGGGCTCCAGGAATATGGAGATACAGGGGCTGTTGGACTCCTGGGCAGGATGCAGTCTAGTGGGGCCTGGACTCTGAAAATGACATTGTACTGTAGCTGCTTAGGACTTGGGGTTGTGTATGACCCAGTGTGAGCTTCCTCTCTGGAGCAATGCTGTTTCCTGGTCTCCAGGAAGCTTCCTATTTTAGTCTCAGAGCCCACAAGGGTTGAGGGGCTCTCCCATGCCTAGGATTTCAGAAGTCCACGCTGGGAGTGTGGTCTGCTTGGGGTCTCTCACTAACCCTTTCCCAGTATTGGGGAGTCTCTCCTGGATCCCAGAAGATCCCAGATGAGCAGGCTGCCTCGCTTCCCACTCTTTCCTTGCTTTTTGATGTTTCATGTTACTTTTCTGTTGAATTCCAGTGGATGATCTATTTGAAGTGTGATTATCTGCTTACCATTTTGGTGCTTCTTTGTGGAGGAGGCAAACACCAGCTGCCTCTATCTAGTCAGCCACTTTGATGACTCTCCTATCCCTACCTTCAGAGAGCCTTGTATTTGCTTTATAAATAATGTCCAGTATTGTTTGCTATGCTTAGTAAGAGTAATAGGGAATAAAATGTGTTTTTTAACCTTTCTAGAAGTGCTTTATAGCCTAACTTTTAAACATACTAGCTCTGAAATAAATAATCACAGGTTCAAAATTTTCAAAGTTCTGTCACAGAAAATTTTGGCTATTAGTCAAGCCCTTATTCTATTTTTCCCTAAGATCTTTACTTTCACAATAGAGATAATTGTATTATCTATTTCACTGAGCTGTTATGAAGATATCTGAAATATGCATGGCATATATTTAACATTCAATACCATTTAGCTACTCTAAAAACAATTCTATATTTTCTGTATATACAGATTTTTTAAAATTTAAAAATGTTAACTATAGTAAAAAAAAAAAAAGAAAAGAAAGAAAGAACTGTTGATAGAGCATATTTAATTCTGAACATTTCCTAGGTCCAGAATTAAGTTTTTATGAAGCCCCTGTACATAACCAGCTTTCATTTTCTCAGCTACTTCTAGTTAACATGTGCGCTATGGCTGTCATAATCATGTTGCTGTTATTGCTACCTGGATTAGTAATGTCCTCTCATCAGTATTTATGGTAGAAATTATAAATTGTGTTACTATATAGCTCTGAAACATTCTTTCTTCCTACCTTTGTTTAAATTGTCATTCATTCTCCATAAACTGATCATACAGCTATTATTGTAGCATACAACTTTATCTCATTTCTTTTTTCTTTTATTCCAGGATATTCTGGGGGTACAAACATTATAGTTACACTTTATGTCTTTGCCTCACCCGAGTGTGGGTTAAAGGCATGCCCTTCCCTCCCTTAGTGCTCCACGTGTCCTTTAGCTGTAGATTTGCCGCCCCATCCCCCTAACCCTAGAGAGTATTTCTACCATGTGTTCAACCTAGTGTTGATCAGTTAGTACCAATTTGATGGCGAGTACAACTGGAACCCGTTCTTCAGCTCTTGTGGTGCCTCACTTTGGATAATGGTCTTAAGTTTAATCCAGGAAAGTATAAGAGGTGCTAGATCACTGTCCTTTCTTATTATTGGGTAGTATTCCATTGTAAACATATACTAATTTTAATAATCCACTCATGGATTGACGGGCACTTAGGTTGTTTCCACATCCTTGCAAAAGTGAATTGTGCCTCCATAAACATCCGGGTGCAGATGTCTTTATCGTAGAATGTTCTGTGCTCTTTTGGGTAGATGCCTAATAGTGCTATTGCTTGATCGAATGGTATTTCTATTTTTAGCTCTTTGAGGTATCTCCAAATTCTTTTGCACAGAGGTTGCACTAATTTGCAGTCCCATCAGCAGAGTAAGAGTGTTCCTGACTCTCAACATCCTTGTCAGCATTTGTTGTTTTGGGATTTTTTGATAGAGGCCAATCTCACCGGGGTTAGGTGATATCTCATTGTGATGATATCTCATGTATTCTGTCTTCTTTTGAAACGTTTCTGTTCATTTCCTTTGCCCATTTGTTGATGGGGTCGTTTGATTTTTTCTTGTTGATTTTTTTGAGTTCTAGATAGATTCTGGTTATCAGCCTTTTATCAGATGTGTAGAGTGCAAATATTTTTTCCCATTCTGTGGGCTGTCTATTCACTCTAATGATAGTTTCCTTGGCACTGCAGAAACTTTTTAATTTGGTTAGATCCCACTTGTTTATTTTTGTTGCTGTGGTGATTGCTTTGGGGTTCTTCTTCAAGAATACCTTGCCTAGGCCGATGTCTGAAAGGGTCTTCCCAACATCTTCATTTAGAATTATTAAGGTTTCATGCCTTTGGTTTAAGTCTGTTATCCATCTTGAATTGATTTTTGTGAGAGGTGAGAGGTGGGGGTCCAGTTTCAATCTTCTGCATGTGGCTATCCAGTTTTCCGAGCACAATTTATTGAAAAGAGATTCTTTTCCCCAGTGTATGTTTTTGTCAGCTTTGTCAAAGATTAGATTACCATATGTGGATGGTTTCACTCTGGATTCTCAGTCCTGTTGCAGAGGTCAATGTCTCTGTTCTTGTGCCAGTAACATGCTATTTTAGTTACTATAGCCTGGTAGTCCAGCTTAAAGTCTGGTAGACTAATAGCTCCCAGTTTGTTCTTTTTACTTAAGATTGCTTTGGCTATACGAGGTCTTTTCTGGTTCCATATAAAGCATAGAATTATTTTTTCCAGATCTGTGGAGAATGATAATGGGATTTTGATAGGGATTGAATTAATTCTGTAGATCACTTTAGGTAGCATGGACATTTTAACAATATTGATTCTACCAATCCATGAGCAAGGTAGGTTCTTCCATCTGTTTACATCTTCTACAATTTCTTTTTTTAGTGTTTTGTAGTTCTTCCTGTATAAGTCTCTTACATCTTTCGTTAAATATGTTCCAGATATTTAATTTTCTTTGAGGCTATTGTAAAAGGAATTGTGTTTCTGATTTGATCTTCGGCTTGACTGTTGTTGGCATATATGAATGCCACAGATTTGTGTGCATTGATTTTGTATCCTGAGACTTTGTTGAATTCATTTATCAGTTCTAGGAGTCTCTTAGATGAGTTGTTGGGGTTTTCTAGATATAATATCATATCATTAGCAAAGAGTGAGAGTTTGATCTCATCTGTCCCCATTTGGACACCCTTAATACCCCTCTCTTGCCTAATTGCTGTGGCGAGGATTTCGAGCACTATGTTGAATAGAAGTGGAGATAGAGGGCAGCCTTGTCTGGTTCCGGTTCTAAGTGGGAACGGTTTCAATTTTTCCCCATTCAATATGATATTGGCAGTGGGTTTGTCATAAATGGACTTGATAATTTTAAGGAATGACCCATCAATGCCTATTTTGATGAGAGTTTTTATCATAAAGGTGCATTGGACTTTGTCAAATGCTTTTTCTGCATCTATTGAAAGAATCATATGGTCTTTGTTCTTGCTTTTATTTATGTGGCAAATTGCATTTATAGATTTGCGTATGTTAAACCAGCCTTGCATCCCTGGAATAAAGCCCACCTGATCATGGTGAATTCTTTTTTTGATGTGCTGCTGAATTCTATTTGCTAAAATTTTGTTGAGAATTTTTGCATCTATATTTATGAGGGATACTGGTCTGTAGTTTTCTTTTTTTCTTGTGTCCTTTCCTGGCTTTGGTATCAAGGTGATATTGGCTTCATAGAATGAGTTAGGAAGGATGCCATCTTTCTCAATATAATGGAATAAGTTCTGTAGTATAGGTGTGAGTTCTTCTTTGAATGTTTGGTAAAACTCTGAAGTATAGCCATCTGGTCCGGGACTTTTACATTTTGGGAGGTTTTTAATTGCTGCTCCAATTTCTGAGCTTGAGATTGGTCTATTCAGATATGCTATTACCTCTTGGGTGAATGGGGAGGTTGTATGTTTCCAGGAATTTGTCCATTTCCTCCTCTTTATATAGTTTTTGGGCATTTGGTTTTTGTAGTAATCAAAAATAATGTTTTGTATTTCCGTGTCATCTCTTGTGACCTCTTCTTTTTCATTTTTGATTAAGTTTATTAGAGACCTTTCCCTTTGGATTCTGGTCAATCTAGCCAGTGGGGTGTCAATTTTGTTTATCTTTTCAAAAAACCAGCTTTTGGTTTTGTTGATCTTCCATATAGTTCTCTTGTTCTCAATTTCATTTAGTTGTGCTTTGATCTTAGTTATTTCTTTTCTTCTATTTGGATTGGGATTGCTTTGCTCTTCCTTTTCCAAGTCCTTGATTCTATTTATTAGGTTGTCAATTTCTGAACTTTCTGTTTTTTGGATATGAGCATTTACTGCTGTTAGTTTTCCTGTCAGGAATGCTTTTGCTGTATTCCACAAGTTTTGATAGCTTGTTTCTCCATTATCATTTAGTTTGAAGAAGTTCTTGATTTCCCTCTGTATTTCCTCCTTGACTAGGAGTTAGTCAATAATAGATTGTTTAATTTCCATGACTTTGTGAGGTGGCGAGTATTTCTGTTGGAATTGAACTCTAATTTTAAACCATTATGGTCTGAGAAAGTACAGGGTATAATTTATATTTTTCTGAATTTGTTGATGTCTGATTTGTGGCCTAGTATGTAATCAATTTTGGAGAAAGTTCCGTGGGCTGATGAGAAGAATGTAAATTCGGCTTTATTTGGGTGGAATGTTCTGTAGAGATCTGTCAGACCCTTTTGTTCAAGAGCTCTGTTTAAGTCCATTATTTCTTTGCTTATTTTCTGTTTGGAAGATCTGTCCAGTTCATTCAGTGGAGTG
>RJWJ010006775.1:13974-60806 GCA_004363605.1 Indri indri | reverse complement strand
TCCTGAGCTCAGGAGTTCGAGACCAGCCTGAGCAAGAGCGAGACCCCGTCTCTACCAAAAATAGAAAGAAATTAATTGGACAGCTAAAAATATATATAGAAAAAATTAGCCGGGCATGGTGGCGCATGCCTGTAGTCCCAGCTACTCGGGAGGCTGAGACAGTAGGATTGCTTGAGCCTGGGAGTTTGAGGTTGCTGTGAGCTAGGCTGACGCCACAGCACTCGCCCCAGGCAAGAGAGTGAGACTCTGTCTCAAAAAAAAAAAAAAAAAAAAAAAAATTCAGCCCTGCACCAAGAAAGACAAAATTCTTTCCCTTCCAGGTCTTTCCTAGGTCTCAGGGTAAGGATGCAAGAGCCAGGATTTCACAGGTTTTAAGGGTTGACTAGAAGACCTAACCATTATTTAAAACATTTAATCATCTAATTCAGCAGTTATTAGGCAACAATTACGTTTTAAGTTGAAGGCTTCTTCATGAACCAAATATGGAATTTGGGCTGCTACTTAACTAGAACAAATTTGAGGTCCCTTAGGTCAGTCCTTCCAGACATTTCAAGTATTTGACCTTGGATAGCTTCACCCAAGACCCTTAATTCCTTTTGCGGGGGGCAAGGGAGACAGGGTCTCACTCCATTGCCCGGGATAAAGTGCAGTGGCGTCATCATAGCTCACTGCAACCTCACGGTTCAGGGATCAAGTGATCCTCCTGCCTCAGCCTCCCAAGTAGCTGGGACTACAGGCTTGTGCCATGGCACCCAGTTAATTTTTCTATTTTTTGTAGAGACAGGGTCTTTCTCTGGCTCAGGCTCCTGACTGCAAGCGATCCTCCCATCTCGGCCTCCCAAGTGCTAGGATTACAGGTATGAACCACAGCACCTGGCCCCTTAATTCCTTTTGACTTATGCAGAAATGAAATGCACTTTAATAAAGCAAATATACATTAAGCAGTTGTGCCAGGCAAGCCACTACGAGTTACATTATCTCATTTAAACCTCACAACTACCAAATATTATCCTGAGTTTAGAGAAGAGGCAACCGAGGCTTAAGGTTAACACATCCAAGAGCCCACAAAAAGTAGTAGCTAAAACCACTTGTAACTAATACTGCCTCCTTGTGGCAAGTATTTAGGTCTATAAGACAAATACCTAAAATTAAGCTTTTGCTTTATGAATTACACTGGGGAGGGGGCAATACAATAACTAGGAGATAAACCACTAAGAAAAGAAGAATCCCCTTAATCTACAGTTTACCAAAAACCCCTGCCATTTCCCCAAAATGCCACAAAATGTAGCAATTCTTTTGAAAAAGTCAAGAGTACCCTCCCAAAATGTATCTATATGAAAAATTAAAACAGTATTTGCTGCCTTAGCAATTAGATAAGGAAAGAAAGAAACAAACAAAACCCCCAAAATCTGACAAACTCTGGATTGCCTAAACCTAACTATGGGTAAGAAACAAAAATCGTTCACCCACAAATAAAGTAGTCAGTTTCCCGAGATGGGTTTCAGTTTCCTGTTCTGTAAAACAAGATGGTTTCCATAGTCTCTCAAGTGCACTCCAACCTTGCTGTTCTATGATAAATTATAAAAGATAAAGTATAAATTGAATGAAGCAAAACATTCTTTAGCTTCTGAAGTGTCTAGTTACAATACTTAAAACAGTCAAGGAAACAACATAACTGGTTTTGAGTTTCTGAGTCCATATGTTTAAATATGCATGCCTAGGAGCTACATTTCATAACATAGCACATACTATCATCATGGACCAAGATCAAAGTGCAGTTACTGTAATTAAAAGTGCAGTGCTGGACACAAAACGTCCCAGAACACATGTAAGGGGAAGGAAAATAAGAGACAAGAATTAGCAGCATCTCATACTCCAGCAATCAGGCTTCTAATCCAAAGGGGAAAAAACACAGTTTTTCCGTGTTTGTAAAACCCGCTATGCCTGAGTCTGTGGTATCTAATTTTCAATAGTACTATTCTTCTCATAAGACCTATCAATACTCAGGCTCTCTTCTGGCTCGCAGAGAACAACCACACACGTCGATCTGTTTTAAACGTGGAAGAATAAGAACGTGGCACAGCAGTCTCTAAAAATGACAGAACAGGCTGTGAAGGTGACACAAAACGCTAAGAAATGCCTGATTTAACAGTATAATAACGTGTCCCACACAGAAGCATATGGAGTCCTCAGAAACTGGGGGCGGGCAGTGGTGCCGAGGTCCCTGGAGGGGCCACCCCCGCCCCTACCCTGAGGACGCGCCCGGAGACTCAATGTCACCTTCGCCAAGGCGAGGCAGGCCGGCGGCAGCCAATCCCGGTCAGGTGGCTGCAGGGTCGGCGCCGGAGCACGGTCACGGCCCGGGAACCGAAGGAGAGCGCTGAGTCCCTCTCCTTGGCGCCCACAGCAGGTCCACACCTGACCCCTCGCGGTGCCAGCGCCAGGAAGTCGCGCGGAAGCAGGCACCGGGGGCGCGCCCTCACGTCCTCCACAACTCGAGGCGGCGGCCAGAACCGCCCGCAGTCACAGGGTTCGGCCGCCGGCCCGCAGGGCAAGGGCTAGGCCGAGGTGGGGAGCCTGCCCTCGAGTGGCGGCGGGGGCCCAGGTCACCGCAAGGACACGCGGGCGCGGACAGTGGCAGGCAGGGGGCCTTACCGGCGGCGGGGCCGGGGGCCGGGGCGGGGTGCAGGAGGCCTCGAGGGCCGGCCCGGCTGGCTGCGGCTACGGCGCAGCGGCGGAGAGCGGTGCCCAACATGACGGCGATACTAGCGAGCAGGACGAAGCGGGAGAGAAGCCGGCTGTGAGCTCGCGAGCCGCTCCGGAGCTGGCGGGGGCCGGACTCGCGCAGGGACGCACGGCGCAGGCCCGCCCACTGCGGCGCTCGCGCTTCGGCGAGAGGAGGGAACCGCGCGGCCGCGGCGGGCTACGGCGGCCCTCTGAGGACAAACCGCGTGGGCGCCGCGCCCTGCCCTGTCTCTGGTCGGGTGACCTGCGGCAGCCATCGTGGAACTAAGGTGGAACGAAGGCGTAGGGCGAGCGATGGACTGCGTGGGCGTTCCTATCCGGCTCCGGAGGCTACTCCATCACCTCGAAATGGGAATGATGGCAATAACAACCACAAATTATAATAAAAATACCTACTTTGCTTCTTTCCTTCCTCGCCCCCCGCGTTGGACACAAAAATAAGAACGATTGCGAAAACACTGCCTACATGTAAGGGATTTATTAGTAACTATGCTTGTGTCACAAACCGGCAAGCTTTAAAATATGAATCCAACTACTTCGTTTCACAGATAAGAGACTCAGAAATTAGGTTGCTTGGTGGCAATCAGAGCTCTTTTCACCACATCCCCAGTTCTGAGGACTCTCACCTGGGTGTTTCCGGCCTAACGCCCGTCCCCACCCCCTACACGAGGCTCTTGAATCTGTACAGCAGACCGCTCTGAAATGGGGTTGATCAAGTTCCAAGACTCTAACATCTAACCGCAGTAACTACAACCTGACTTTGAGTCCTTGGGCAGTGGGGTCGCTTCTCCCAGGCCTGAATTATCTGGATGCCAGCCAGAGTTAACAACGCAGTCTCTTTTGTCTTAGTATCGTCCATTCTCTATCTCTGGACACACGAAGAAAGAAAAATGGACTTCCAGGCCCCTCTTCCTCACTCAAGTCCCTCTCTCCTAAGCCTCAGCATCTGCCCTTCTCTTTTTCCTCCCTAGCAGTGGGGCTTTAGTGGATATGAACCTGGCCGGAAAAAGGATTTAAAAAGCATTTGGTTTCAAAGCACTCGCCCTCACCTTCTACCACCAATCTTGTGTTCAGGCTCAGAAAATAATAAATACCCCAAGCGAAGGCCTCAGACCCAAGTTTCTCTCGGACCTGCTGCCCTGCTGTCTCTTGCCCCTTGTACCACCAGGCAAGCCATAGAAACTAGAATCCTACCTCTCCAAGGCAGGTCATAGAAACTAGAACCCCTTTCCCCCAAAGCTAGCCATAAAGCCTAAAAATATCTTTCTAACCTTGTCCCCTGCCTTTCTGTGTAACAGCTAGCCATGAAGAAATTAAGACAGTCATTCCAGAGGGGTCCTACTCCATGCCCAGGAGGAAGAAATGCTACCACAAAGTGGCTAAGAAGAATCTGAACGGACAGGCTTTGCTAGGTTTTCCCACTCAGTCTTATTTCCATCAGCTCAGACCGTTTTTGTCCAATCACATTTCTACACAGCTATCCTCGCTTTATTGAACCTAAGCATAAAAGTGTAAAGTTTCTCCTGTATCTTTGGGTCTTTAATCTGAAGTTTCCTGTATCACATAAAACTATGATCAAACTTATTATGCTTTTCTTTTGTTAACCTGTCTGGTGTTATAGAAGTTCAGCCACGACCTTTATGATGGGGAGGAAAAGAATCACCCCTTTCTACCCCTATACTAGCCAAAGGACATCCAGGGAAGCTTTGACCTCTGTGCAGTTCAATTAATGTTCACCAAATCTCCATCAAGTTTAGGATGAGATAAGAGCTTGCATAAATGAGAAAGAACTGGGTATAATACAACTGAATCCTGACTAGTCTCCCTGCTGTTAGTCTCTCCACTTTGCCTACAGTCAACTTAGATTGGATATTAAAGTGGGGCTATTGTTTTTGTCTTTTGGGAGATGGGGAGATGTCTCCCTATTTTGCCCAGACTGGGCTTGAATTCATGATCCTCCTACCTCAGCCTCCTGAGTAGCTGTGACTACAGGCACGCACCACCACACCCACCTAATTTTTAACATTTTTTGTAGAGATGGGGTCTCGCTATGTTGCCCAGGCTGGTCTTGAATTTCTGGGCTCAGACAATCCTCCCGCCTCAGCCTTACAGGTATGAGCCACCATGCCCAGCGTTTTTTTTTTAAATACAATTATGACTATAATTTATGATATGCCACTGCTTGCCACAAACTATTATCCCAGTGACACCTCATAACGACCCTGTGACATAAGTATTTATCCCTAATGTTTTGATAAAGGAATGGATTTAAAGGACACTTGCCCAAGAATCAGACAGCTAATAAATCGTGGTGCTTACATTTGAGCCCTAGCTTGTCTGACTCCAGAGATTGTTTTCTTTCACCACCACTGAAGGTAACCTTTGCTTATCTCTCAATTCTGAATTCCCTGCTACCTTGAGGGCAGTCCTTAGCTGTTTAGTATTAGTTTTCTATTGCTTAATAACAATTTACCAAAACTAAGCAGCTTAAAACAATACCCATTATTATTTCTCAGTTTCTGTAAGTCAGAAGTCCAGGTATAGCATAACTGGATGCTCTACTCAGGGTCTCACAAGGCTCGAATCAAGAGTTGGCCAGGTCTGTGGTCTCATCTGGAGCTCAGAGTCTTCTTCCAAGTTCATTTAGGTTGTTGGCAGAATTTAGTTCCTTGCAGTGATAGGACTGGGTCCCCATTTCTTCTTGCTAGCTGTCAGCCAAAGACACTCTCACCTCCTAGAGCAGTGGTGGGGAACCTTTTCATGTTGGAAAGCCGCATCAATTTAGCTGTAATCAAATAACGCCACATTCAAGAAACTTCAATTAGGCTGGGCGTGGTGGCTCACGCCTGTAATCCTAGCACTCTGGGAGGCTGAGGCAGGAGGATCACTCAAGGTCAGGAGTTCAAGACCAGCCTGAGCAAGAGTGAGACCCCCCCCCCCCCGTCTCTACTAAAAATAGAAAGAAATTGGCTGGACAACTAAAAATATATAGAAAAAAGTAGCCGGGCATGGTGGCGCACACCTGTAGTCCCAGCTACTCGGAAGGCTGAGGCAGGAGGATTGCTTGAGCTTAGGAGTTGGAGGTTGCTGTGAGCTAGGTTGACGCCACGGCACTCTAGCCTGGGCAACAGAGTAAGACTCTGTCTCAAAAAAAAAAAAAAAGAAAGAAACTTCAATTAGATATGCTTAAAAACGTATAATATTTTGTAAAAACTGACTACTGTGTACTGAATAATTTAAAAAAATGAAAACTATTTGTTAATTTTAAAGTTAACTAACCTTTTAATGACTTTGTTGTGTCTGCTTTTTGTTGGAAAGCATTTGAATATTTGGTTGCAGCATGGAGGTCTGCAGTTTCAGTTGATCCTCTAGATGGGTATCAGTCATTTGTGACCTTAAGGGTGTCTTGATTTGGGTTAGGTAGGAGAATGTAGATTCGCAGCAATAAGTGGTTGAAAAGCAAGAAAACATTTTTTTGGGAATGTTGCTGAAGGCGTGGGTATTCTACCGCATTTTTCCATATTTCAACTGGATCTTTCTTAGCATCAAACAATGAACTTTAAAATGTCATCTACTGGGAGCTCAGTGAATTCCATCTGTAGTTCTTTAGGTGCCTTGGCGATATCCACTAGGTGAGGCTGAAATGCTAATTTGAGTGTGATGTCATGATTCTCAAAGTCAGTGAAACTTTCATTATATTCTCCAGTTAATAGGTGTTAGGGTGGGGACCTCATGAGGAGCTTACAGCAGGGATTGGAGAAAGAACCCTCACACCAGGGGTAGAATAGTTTTAGGAAAGGAAGTTTATTGTATTTTCTTGAGAAACAGAGAGAACAAAAGAAAGAGAGGGAGTGAGTGGCCACGGCACATGAATGAAGGAATGAAAATGCCTGGCAGCTGAGAAAAAGCTGCTTGGAGTTTTAAAGGGTCAAAATGGCTTTTTTCCTCTCCTTTAGCAGGCTGATAACAGAAGCGGCAGCAAAGTTGTTGCAGGTGTTCTTTATTTTCCCTCTTTTCTCTGTGAGGCCAGATTATCAGAGTCCTTAGAATTTGTTTCCGACAGGAACTGAGGCAGAGATTGGGAGGAGAGCTTGACCCTAGTGCGAGGGCTGCCCAATTTGCACAAAAATAACAAAATTTAAAAAAAATAGATCGGGCTCGGTAACTCATGCCTGTCATCCCAACACTTAGAGAAGCCAAGGAGGGAGGATCACTTGAGCCCAGGAGTTGGAGACCAGCCTGAGCAACATAATGGGACACCATTTCTACAAAAAATAAGGAAAAATTAGCTGGGTGTGGTGTCCCCAGCCTGTAACCCCAGCTACACAGGAGGCTGAGGCAGGAGGATCACCTGAGCCCAGGAGTTGGAAGCTACAGTGGGCTGTAATTGATCGATCTTGCCACTTCACTCCAACCTGGGCAACAGAATGAGAACCTGTCTCAAGAAAAAAGGGAAAGGAAAGGAAAGGAAGGAAAGAATTGAGTGGTGTTTAGTATCTTCACTGCATTGTGCAACCATCACCACTATATAATTCCAGAATGTTTTCATCACCCCAAAAAGAAACCCCACACCCAAAAGCAGTCACTCCTCATTCTCCCTAATCCCACCGGCCCTAGGCAAGCACTAATCTCCTTTTTGTCTCTATAGATTTGCCTTTTCTGGACATTGCACATAAACCATACAATATGCTCTTTTTTGTCTCACTTCTTTCACTTAGTATGTTTTCAAGATTCTTCCATGTTGTAACATGTATGAGTTTGTTAGGGCTGCCATGACAAAGTACCACAGACTGGCCCAAACAACAGAAATTAATTTTCTCGCAGTTCTAGAAACTAGAAATCCAAGATCAAAGTATTAGCAGGATGGTTTCTTCTGAGGCCTCTCCATGGCTTACAAATGGTTGTCTTCTCCGTTGCCGCACAGTCTTTGCTCGGTGTGCACACATGTCTGTGTCCTAATGCCCTCTTCTCATGAGGACACCAGTCATATTGGATGAGAGCCCACTCATTTTTCCTTAAGTACCTCCTTAAAGTCCTATCTCCAAATACAGTTATATTGTGAGGTACTAGGAGTTAGAACTTTAACATATGAATTTTGGAGGGACACAATTCAGCTCAAAAGGTAACGCTAATCAGTACTCATTCCTTCTTGTGGCAGAATTATACTCCATCATGTGGCTATATCACATTTTGTTTATCCATTCATCGCCTGATGAACATTCAGGTTGCTTCCACTTTTTGGCTCTTAGGAATAAGGCTGTAATGTTCATAGCAATGAACACTCGTGTACACATTTTTGTGTGGACATATGTGTTCAATTCTTTTGGGCATACACCTAGGAGCATCATCTGGGTCACAGAGTAACTCTATGTTTAACTTTTTAAGGAACTGCCAAACCGTTTCCCAAAGCAGCTGTGCTATTTTACATTTCCACCAGCAATGCACGAAGGTTCCAATTTTTCCACATCCTTGTAATTTTTTTAAACAAAGAAAGCTGGGCCTTTGTGCCTATTTAAGCTGAGCCCCACTCCCTCGGTTTTCCGTGAAACAAGGCCCGGGGCACGGTAGCTTTGTGCCTGGAGCCAGCCCGTCAGCTGCTCTCGAAAAGGTCGTCCCTCCTTCCTCTCCCAGCTCCCTGAACCCTGAGCCTCTCTTCCCCAGCACCACCTCTAGGGGGCAGCTCGCAGCAGTTCTTCAGTTATTTATTTTATTTTTTAAATTTTTTTAAGAGATGGGGTCTTCCTATGTTGCCCCAGCTGGCCTGGAACTCCTGGGCTGAAGCCGTCCCTCCCCCTCAGCCTCCTGAGGAGCTGGGACTGCAGGTGCGCGCCGCTGCGCCAGGCTGTGGCGGCTCTCGCGGTGTTCCTCCCCAGAAACACGTTCAAACCATTGCTGAGTGGGAAGGGCAGGAGAAGGGGGATTAATTTTGTGTCTGTCTCCACTATAAATTTAACTATATATTATCTCAGAGAATAAACAACCTTAACGAACCATCAAAATCAACTGCGAACCTTATTAAATGCATATTCCCAGGTCCTTCCTGGGAGATTCTGATCCTGTTGGTTTGGAGTTCAGCCCAGGCAATCTGTATTTTTAAGAAGCATCCTCGGTGATTGTGACAATGAGCCAAGGTTGGAAGGCCTGGTATTATTACCTCCCTTATGCCCACAGCAATCTGGCTTATTTTGCAGATGAGAAAACTGAGGTTCAGAGAATTAACTTGCCCAAGTCACAGTCACGCTGACTTCCTCCTTTTAACGTAATACCAGACATCACATTTGTTGGCACAAGCCTGCAGAGCAGAGACCCCCTGCATGCAGGGCTGGAAACTCTGATAGCGGGGCCTTGGCAAACACCGCGCATTCCTTTCCCTGTTCCCGCTGGAGGCAGTGCGAAGGTCCACTGCAGTAGTTGCCTCGCTGCCACAGCATAGCGCTACCGGCTGGTGGCTTAAAACCCAGAAGAAAAAAATGTATTCTCTCACAGTTCTGGAGGCTACAAGTCTGAAATCAAGGTAGGGCAGGGCCGTGCTATCTCTAAGACCCTAGCGAAGTATCCGTTCTATGCCTGTTCCGCAGCTTCTGCCGTTTGCAACCCAGCGTTCCCCGGCGTACAGCTGCATAACCCCGATCTCTGCCTCCGTCTTTATGTGGCATTCTTCCCTCTGCGTAGCTCTGACTCTTCTCCTTTATCTTATAATGACCCCACATTGAATTAAGTCATATTAGATTAAGGGCCCACCCTAGTTCATATGACCTCATCTTATTTTCTTAATTTACAACTTTATTAAATCTGCAAAGATTCTATTTTCAAATAAGGTCACATTCACAGGTACCAGGGGTTAGGACTTCAACATAGCTTTTGCGGGGTGGGATACAATTCAACTCACGGCACCTATAATAATCAGGTGTCAGAAGCAACACCAGAATCCTCAATCTGGAGAGACAAACCATGGGCCTAGATCGGATGAGCTGTGGTGGGGCTGGGGGCAGCTCTGCCCATTGTACATGGCGCGGGACACCAGAACGGTTCAGAAACCTGGCTCAGCAAGTCTTTTTTTTGTTTTTTTGTAGAGATAGAGTCTTGCTCTGTCACCAAGGCTGGAGTGCAGCGGTGCGATCAAAATTCACTGTAACCTCGAACTCCTGGACTCAAGCAATCCTCCCGCCTCAGCCTCCCGAGTAGTTGGTACTACAGGTATGAGCCACCTCGCCTAGCTAATTTTTTTATTTTTTGTAGAGATGAGGGTCTTGTGATCTTGCTATGTTGCTTAGTCTGGTCTTGAACTCCTGGCTCAAGCAATCCTGCCACCTTGGCCTTCCAAAATGCTGGGATTACAGGTGTGAGCCACCACACCTGGCCTCAGCAAGTCTTCGTTCAATCAGTAACTCTCCAACAGCTTCTCATGTGCCAGGAGCTGGGTAGGGAGCAAGGCAGGTAGGATCCATTCAATCATGGTTTAGTAGGGTGACTGACAGACTGACAGCCAAAGGATCGAACTAATGAAGGCACAATTACAAACCAGTATCTGTGTTCTGAGAGGAAGGAATTTGAAGTCACTGAGGAGACCCTCCTGTGGCTGAATTTTCCCTTCCTTTTACATTTTTTTCCACTGTTTCTCATGCTATCTTGTCTAAGAATATGGGTGAATTTTCCTTCCTTCCTTCCTCCTCCCCTTCTTTAATTCTTTAACATGCAGGCCTGCGATGTTGAGGGGACTAGAGCAGCCCTAGTGGCCAGTGTGGGCAGAGCAATGACCAAAACTGCTGAACTCATGGGCCTGGGCGATGGAGGTCGAGGGTGGCAGGATGAGTGTGTGCCTGGCCCAGGTCTTCCCCCAACTGTGCAGTGAATACACCCTGGCAGATTCATGGCCAGTGGACAACAGCTCCTAAAGCTTTCACCAATTTGAAGCTGTGGACCCCTGCCCCCAAGCAAAAAAAAAAACAAAAACAAAAACAAAAAAACTCTCCATTGTTTGGTCTTGACATAGCATGTCCCCCAGGATGCCAGAAAGGCAGACCAAGTCTTGGCCGGGGCTAGGGTTAATACTTAAGGAGAAGCCCTCCCCTTTCCTGGCTGTAATGGTGTGAAATCCTACCTAGCCTGAGTAGCTTTCAAATCTGTCCCCACCTCCATCCACATTGCCACCCTCTCATCTCTTACCTCCCTGTAGCCTCCAGGGCCTGGTCAGGCCCCTCCCAATCCACCTCCCACCTCCACAGGTGTCAGAGGGACTCTTCTCAAACACTGATCAGACCAGGGCCCGGGGCACTGGCTGACTTCCCTTGGCCCCTCACTTCCCTGTGGCCTGGCTCCCCCTGCGCTCCAGTCCACCTGCCTCTCTACACGCTACCCTCTGCCACCTACTCGATCCTTCAGACACCAAACCATACACAGCAGCTCTCTGTGCTGTGTCCTGCCCGGTCCCAGCCTGCTGGCTCACTCCTTGTGATGCTTGGAGAACCAGCTCCATCGGCACCTCTGGGTGAGCTAAGTGTCTCTTAACTCAGAGCTCCCGCCTTCTCCCATTATCATCACATTGTGCCATAACTTACTTTTCTTTCTCCCTACTAGACTTGACTGTCTTTGAGGTAGGAACAAACATCTGATTATTCTGTGATTCTACACCCCAGTCCCACCCCGTGCCTTGACTGGGAGCTGGCACAACAATGAACGCTTCTTGCTCGTTGAGTGGATAAAGGCCCACCACCCATCTGACCATGAGCTCTGGCCTTATGTTATATACTTTCATGTTCCCAGATGGATTTCGATTTTTCGACCTGACAGCGTTCTGGGTGTGAGGCTTCGCTGCTACTCCCAGCCTGGCAGTGTCCCGAGGCAAAGCTGAGGGAAGCACCAGGCTGGGCCCAGGAAGCTCCTGGATAGAGACCACTATTGGAAAGATGGAGTCTTACCGGGGGCTCTCCCATTCTGCCACCAGTCAGCTCCCAAAGTGGGCCCTGTCTCTGAGGTGCTCCCCAGCCACCCCCTCCCCTTACTCTAGGACTTCTCAGGCTTCCATTTTGGCCTCGGTGGTGGGGAGGGGGTAGAGAACATCTGTCACCTTCCTTTGGAGCCTGCCTAGGTCAGCCGGGCCAGAGGATCAGTGAGACAGAGGTACAGTGCTCATGGGTGCTGGGTTCCATTGGTAAGTCAGCACACCTATCTAAACCAAACCTGTTGGGGTGGGGTGGGGGGTGCAGAAAAGAAATTTTGTGACCTGTTTTCCGGCATGGGGTAGGTTAAGGCTCTGAAGCTGGGGAAATACGTCTCTGTCTTCCCCGCCCTCCAGGGTGAGTTTCTAGGCTGGAAGGGAACCTTCCAGACCCATCGAAAGAGAAAGCCACTGCAGCCTTACCTCCCTGAGAAGACCAGCAGCCTCTGCCTGCATGTCCTGGTAACCTGACAATCAGTCCTTTAGACCACTTCTGGTCTTGGACAGTTGGCCCCTTTCCAGACCGAGACCCATCTCCCTTAATCTTCTCCCATGCAGGACCTCTTCCAAGTTTTATCACTTACTTTAGATGCCGGAGCCCAGGAGCAGCCCAGTGCATTTTAGTTGTCAGGACAGTTTACATTCTTTCTAGGCTTCTTGGGCCACCCGAGAGGTCAGACAAGCACACACAAACCCCTTGGCCCCCTCCAGGGCCTCAAGAAGAGGAAATTGGGGAGGACAACCAGTGACAAAATCTAGATGACAGGGCTCACTGATCCAAAGCTCTGGCAGGGAGATTGGGGGAAACGGGGACTCCTCTTAAAAGCCCCTCCCATGAGCTGCAAAACCTACCTCTTGGCAGCAGCAGGATTTATTTCGGGGTTCTGCCAGCAAAATGACTTACACTCTTCCTTATCTCTTCCTTCCCAGAAGTGCTGCCGAGTGGCATGTGGGGGCCTGCATCTGAGATCCGGGGGCTAAACGCCCTCCCCTTACTCACCAGAGCTCTTCCAGCACACAGCACCACCCCACCCCCTCAGCTGATTTAGAGTTGGGCAGAGAGGCTTAGGAGGCTGTTATCTCTCAACAGACAGCTGTGCAGGGCTGGAGGCAACAGCTTATCTAGGAGCCTGCAGTGATTCACAGCCCAAGTCCCAGCTTCTCTGCTGAATAGTAATTTCCAGCAGTGGATTTGTGCTCAGTCTCTCTCCTCCCCCTCTCCCAAGGGTGTGCTGTCCTTTCTCAGAGAGGGCAGTGAAGGGGAGAGCCTACCCATGGGGATGGGGACTTTGTGCCAGCCTTCTGGGAAAGGCTCAGTCTACTGTGTGAAGGCTGCAAGTTCAGGAACCTCAGCCAGGTCTGCCATCCTTGGCAGTGACCTCCAGGAGACTTCACCAATGCTCTCCTTCCTTCCCCTCCCAGAAAGCAATGGTACCGCTCCCTTTCCCATAGTGGTGATGCACAGGGTGACATAGACCCCCTTCTGGCCACAAGCCCCTGAGGCCAGGGCCAGCCAGGAAGGGTGGTGAAGAGAGGGAGAAGCCAGGGACTGGACAGTGTGCCCCTTGTGCCGTTTCGAAGCTGCCCAATCTGCGCCTGACCCTGAAGATTCCAAAGGCAAAGGATGCAAGCTGGAGGGGACCGAGATAAAAGGCAGCAGGCCACAGTTGTCTCTGCACATGCAGGTGATTAGGAAAAAACCTGGGGACAGAGACATTTTTGTGTTTGTTTTATTGGAAGCAAGACTCCAGCTGTGGGGCTCAGGGGAGGAGGCATGGAGAGTTCTGTCCTGGGTCTCTCCCTCTGGGCCAGCATAGGGAAGGCAGATGCCTCTGCCACTGCAATCTCAGGATGCTCCTCAGAAACAGGGGAAGGAAATTAGAAAGGAAACTGTCCCAGGGTTGGGGACAGAATAGGGCCCCCACATCTCAGACTCGCCTACCCTCAGCAGTTTCTCACCCCTGCACTCCTCTCTCGATAGTGTGGGTGATTCCGAGGGCTCTCCCCGACTTCCAGGTTCCAGGTCCCCTTCATGATCCAGGCCGAGGTGGGTGCCTTTAACCCTTGAGGGTCCCAAACAGGGTTCCAAAAGCCCAGCTGCCCACCCTCCCCTTCCTGAAGAAGGTCCCAGTATGGCCCAGAAAAGGTGAAGGTGGAGTTCCACGTCTTCAGGCAACACAGCCGTAGGAGCGGCCATGTCACTAAGCTTCCCTGGCGTCGTCGGGGATCCTCTACTGCCACTCCTGGGGCCCTTCTCCTGTCACCTTGGGGTTCATGCTACCTGTTTGAGGCGCTGTGTCCAGGCTGCGGGGTCCAGAGGACCCACTCGTGAAAGGCTGGAGGTGCTGGGAGATGTCTAGATGACCCCCAAGACCGGAGTCTGGGGTTCTCAGGCCGTCCGGTCCTCGTCCACAGTCCCTGGCTCAGGCTGCGACCGCTTCGCGGAGCCTTCTCCAGCTCCAGGTTCCCCCAGGCTCCTCTTGGACGTTGGCGCGGTTGACGGGGACGAGGGACCAGGATGGGGGTTTGGGGGCTGGTAGCCAGGTTGTCGTGGATCCAGTGCGTCCTTGGAAAGTAGGATGGCGAGGCCGGGCACGTTCTTAAGTACACTGAGGCTGGCGGCCGGCTCGACAGGCGTCTGACCTGGCGTGGACCCAGGCGGGAGGCTCTGCCACACCTCGCGCACGCTCCGGTAGCGCAGCCGCGTGACCTGGTGTAGGCCCGCCAGGCGGCGCTTGAGGATCTCGGCGCACGTGACGGTTTTGGTGGTGGCCCGGCCGCAGCCGCTGAAGACGATGGCGCGCGTGGCTGGCTGCGCCATGCTGGCCGTGGCGAAGGCCATCAGGTTCCGGATCTTGCTGCCCTCCTTGACCCGCATGTGCACGGCGCCGGGCGCCAGGTCGGCGAAGGGGCCGGATCCCGGGCCGTCCCCCTCGGCCCCGCCCCCCGCGGGCGCCTCCTCGGAGCGCACCTTACGGAAGTTCTCCATGCGCCGTCGTCTCCGGGACCGCTGGCTTTGGCCATGGGTCGCCTCAGCCCCGCGGCTGCATGGCCGCCGGTCGCGCCCTGCAGGGGCCAGAGGGGTAAGGGTGCGGGAGCGGCGTGGACGCTGGCGGGCGGGCTGGGACGGCGCGATCCCCGCCCCACTTCTCTCGAGTGGGCGCCGCGCGACTCCGCGCTCTCGGCGCCGGGTGCTCAGCGCCTTCAGCCGAGGCCCCGCCCGGGAGCCCGGAGGCCCCGCCCCCGTCCCAGCCTCTCCGGCCTCTCGCGTCAAGTCCCCGTCCTCAGCTACCCCGCGTGGGGGCGTCGCGCACGGCGGGGCGCGTTGGCAGTGTCAGGGGTTGGTTTGGAAGGTGAAGTTCCACTGTAATCGTCAGCGGTCCTCCACGAGCCAACCTCATAAACGGCAACCTAAGTAAAAACTGCGCTTGGGGTGCACGCACCGCGTCAAGCCACGTCCCCGAACCCTTCCCCGTTCCACCTGAAGGCCGCCCCTGGTCCTTTCCCCGGGAGAGGTTTCCGAGAGGCTTGCTGAGCCCCCGCTCCCTCTCCCCTCAAGGGAGCACCCCCTCCGTTCCGCTCCCGAGTGTTCTCGCCTCAAGGACAGCCAGTGCACGGTCAGCAGAGTGCGGGAGGCGCTGGCTCCGGCTCCACTTCGCGCTCCTCCTCGAACGACAACGTCGCGGCGTGGTCCTCGCGGGGCTCCAGAGACCCAGCTTTCAGCCTTGCCACGCCTGTCCGGAGCGCGAGGTTCCCGACCCCCGTACGCCCCTGGGACACGGGGAGGTGAGGCTTAGGGCCAGGCTACCCGGAGGCGGACGAGGAAGCGCACCGGACCTCTTCCCCAGAGGCGTTACGCTCCCGCCACCCGTGCCTGGAAGCCCGCGGTTAGAGCTGCGAGCTTTAGGGTAAGCGGGCGTGGTTCCCTGCTAACGTGCATCCCCCTGCTCCCAGGTAGAATTCTGTCAACCTTGGTGTCTTGAGACCCAGTGGGGTCCTTTTTCAAAAAGGAGACTGGGTGAAGGCAGGTTTTAAGGGAGAGAAGGGAGAAAGATGGGGAGTTGAGCCTTGGGGGCATTGCGAAGCTACTGGATGCCCCTCTTCGGAAACTCCATGGCACCGAGAGTGGCCCGAGTCTCCTGCAGGGTTAGAGGAGCAGCAGAGAAAGAGATGAGGTTGGGGCTGAAGGACTTTCGATGAAAGGGAGGAGGCTTCAGAAGCCCGACCTTCCCTACAACTGCCCTCGGGCCTCGCCCTTCATCCTTTCACGTCCCTCTCGCGCAGTCAGAGCTGAGGCAGGTCTGGTCCGGGGCGGGGGATGATTGTAACGCGGTGTGGCGGGGAGGGGCACGCAGAGCTGGGGCGAGCTGGGCCCAGTTTCAGGTGGGGCTGCTGGGCACACTTCTCCCTCCTTACGGCTGCTCTCGCCTCCTCGCCACCTGCGACAGCGCTCGGCCCCTGCAATTCAGAACCTGGGGGTTACCCATTTACCCCCCCTTGGGGCGGACCTGTGCGTCCCTGCCGGCACACCCTCGGGGTATGCTCGGAACTCGCACTTGGGCCCCACCCCGGCGGTCTCCTGGAGGATCTGCCTTAGGTGCTGGAGGCCAGCAGCCCGGGGAAGACACAAAGACTGCCTGCTGCGCCCGGCGGCGCGGGACACCGAGGGCTCTGCAAGGCCAGGCCGTGGTGGCTCTTAGAGGGCGGCAGTTTGGGCTGGACGGGAGAAAAAGCCCCCGAAAGGCTGGAAACCACGTTGGAGGCTGGTTGGGGAAGGAGCGAGCTTTCGGCCTCCGGGTATGTGCAAGCGTGTGCTGAAGGCTTACTCGGAAGGGATTATTTGGCCGGGGTCTGTAATTTGGAGGAAGGGGCCTGGGAGCTTCAGGGTTTTGTTGGGTGAGGATGGGGCGGTTCCGCGCCCGCACAGGCTGGCCCTCGAGGCCGCCGTCGCCCCCACCCTCCTCCGCTACCGTCTGCTCTAAAAGACTAGCGTTCGCCTCGCTCCTCGCGGGGAGAAGGGAGAACGCGGAAAAGGCCCACTCCCTCCCGCCGGTCTCCTCCCCTTCCCCCGCTGCCTCTGCAGCACTTAAAATGTAAATGTACATAGTGATTAGCCGCGGGGTCGCTAATTACAGCTGAAGCCATTCTTCACACTGTCAGCGCGCGTCGCAGCCCGCTGGCTGCGCGCTCCGTCCCCGAGCCGAGGGCGCGGGAGGATGGGAGACTGGGAGTTAGGGTAACAGCAAGCCTGAGGAAGCGGGTGGGGGGGGGCAGTGAAAAAGCGGGTGGGGTGGCAGCGAGAGAGGAGAAACTGGGAGGCAGGAAGGGATAGGGCGTGGAGAAGTAGTGGGGATGAGGGGAAGGGGGCGGTGGGAGAGGGGGAGGGCTTGGGGGCAGGGCGAAGGGCGAAAACGCCGGAATCCCGGAGAGGGGGCAGGGCCGAGGTGGGGCGCGGAGGGCTCACCTTAAGGAAGGTGGGTGATAAACGTATGCGTGCGTGGTGCACACCACGCAATGGTTAGAAAGGAGGAACGACAGTCAAGATGTGAAAAAGAGCCGGGTGCCAGCCACACACACAATAGGACCCCGAGTATTTTTTTTTACAAAAGCGATCTATTTCTGTACGTATGTTTTTGTGATGTAAATGTATTTTTAAAGTATTTGCAAGAAAACAGCACACCGACATGTTACCTCTGTGGCTGCATCCAGTGTTCATTGCCTTCTTTAAGAAAAGAACTACTAATGATGAATACAAGCATTAAACAATCCTAACAGCCTGTATAAATGAGGTACTGATCCTGAAGCCTAAGCTTCATTAGCTTCTTTTTGCCTCTGTGTGACCTTAGACAATTTCCCTAACCCCTTTGCCTTGGCTTCGTCATGTGTAAAATGTGGCTTATTATAGTAATCAGCCTGGTAGAGTGGTTGTGAGACACATAACGGTCTTAGAACCTTGGCGGCTAAGTTCTCAGGAAATGCTGGCTGTTAGGATTTTTCACATATTACTTGTAATTAAAATAAATTTTAAAAATTTAAAAAGTGAGATTGGGGGAAAGAAAGCTGGTGAAAAGGAAAAGAAACTGGGGAAGCCTTGGAAACAGCAGTTTTCCCAATCGGTTAGGAACTGGTGAGTGGCACTCCTGTCACCCTGGGAGGAGGCTTGTCGGGTAGCTGAGCGGGAGCCCAGGCCTAGCCAATGAGGTGCCAGCTCCTGCTCTGTGAAGGTTCTTTGGGACCTTTCCAGCCGCACGACCTACTTGGGGTGGACACATCTCTCACCCCCAGACTGGAGGGAGATCCCTGGTGCAGCTCCTCTCCTGTCTCCTCTGGCAGGAAGAGGACGAGAAGCTCCTCAAACCCTTGGTCCTAGTCCCAGCCTCCTGGGCAGAGGCTTGGGAGCATGCAAGTGGAATTGGGAATAGGAAAGTCTCTACTAAAAATAGAAAAATTAGCTGGGCACACTAAAAAATTAGCACTGTGGCATGCGCCTGTAGTCCCAGCTACTCAGGAGGCTGAGGCAGGAGGATTGCTTGAACCCAGGGGTTTGAGGTTGCAGTGAGCTACAATGATGCCACTGTACTCCACCCAGGGCAACAGAGCGAGACTCTGTCTTTAAAAAACCCAACAGCAACAAACATTTATTATCTCATACAATTTCTGAAGGTCAGAAATCCAAGAATAGCTTAAAGAGGTCTCATCTACCTCTGGGTCTCTCATGAGGCTGCAGTGACCACGTTGCCTGGACATGAGGGACCTACTCCCAAGCTTACTCACAGGTCTGTTGTTCAGAGGCCTCAGTTCCTACATTGGTCTGACCACGACCTGGCAGCTGGCTTCCCCTAGAGCAAGTGATCAGAGAGAGAAAGAAAAGAAGCAGGAAGCTGCAGTGCCTTTTACTGCCCAGCCGCCTTCAAAATTGCACGCTTCTATTCCACTTTCTATTATTCTATTAGTTGGAAGAGAGCCCAACTCACATTCAAGTGGAGCCTAATTAGGCTCCACTTCTTGAAGAGAGGGGTATCGCGAAATTTGTAGGCATTTCAAAACCACAACAAAAGGAGAGTGTTTGGGAGGCAAATTTAGGAGGAGAGGGAAGCTGGAATCAACATATTGAAGCAAGTGTGTAGAAAGAGCACTGGCCTTGAATCAGGAGAGCTGGATTTATTTCCTGGTATACAACAAGCACTTAATAAATGTTTGTTAAATGAATGCATAAGTGATAACTTCTCTGAGATTGTTCTCATGGACATAAGAGCGGTCATCACTTCTGGGGCTTTCCTGAGAGTTGAGTAGGATCATGGGTATCAGAGCTCTTGGTAAATTTAACGGTGCGAGGAGGCAACGATGCCTGGAGAGGGGGAAGAGCTTTGCCATATGGGAGTCCCTGCCCAGGCCAGGTGGCTCTCTGTCAGAGTGAGTCCCAGGCCCTGGGGCAGTACCCTGGCTCCAGCTCCCATCTCAGCTCGCTCTTGGCCGTAGTCCAACCTCCCCACCTTGTCCCTCCTCCAGTCATTGCTCTTCTCCTGGACCCAGTCAGGACAGGACCCTGGAGCCTTACCACCAGGCTGTGGGGCTTGGCCAGAGCCAGCCCCACAGATGGGAAATGGGGGTTTGCACTGCAGAGCCGGTGAGCAGTGCCATGTGAGGACAAGAGCCATTAATCTTGCATGAAATTCAATTACTTTCCTAGCAGACAGGCCAAGTCACCTGAGTCCTGGGAAGGAGAGGGGACGTGTGGGGCCTAGAATGAATGAGGACAGGGATCTATGGGAGCGGGGAGGACAGGCACGCAACCTTGGGACCTCTTTCTCCATCTCCCCAGGAGTTGGATGCTGACATTAGTCCCCCATCTTCCTTTTAGACCCCAGAGGCAAGTGCAGTAAAAAGCCACTCACCCAGGCAAAGGTGGTGTTCCCAGGAGAGCTCTTATTCCCAAAAGACTTCCAAGAGCCTGCTGTGATGCTTGAAATCTCCCATTATTGCCTCCTACCTCTGGACCAGCTTTACCTTCTGAAGATAAGGTCATACTCCCAATTCCAAGGTGGGAATTGATCAAAACAAAAGAATCAGGATGCCTAAGAACCTTGGGGTGGGAGGAAGGTGTAGACCTGATAAGATGAGGGAACAGTGGTCCATTACAGCTGGCGTGGGTTAGGGAGTACTATGTGCCACTGTGCTAAGCACTTTGCATATACCAACTCACGTAATGCAACAAGCACTATGAGGTAGCTGCTACCTACTTTCTAAGTAAGGCAGAGCCAGATCCAAAGTCAATCTGGCTCCAGAGTCTGCTCTTGACCAAGGCACTAGACCACTGCAGGAGGAAGGAAGGGGAGGCAGGGCAGAAAGCCACCAGCTGTCATCAGGCCTCCCTGGCTAATGAAGGGCCCAGCACTCCATGGTGGAGTTCTGCTCTGTGCCCGCCTGGGGTGGGGTTGGGGTACCAGGGCTACTATTCCTCCTCTAGCACTGACCTGGGGCAGAGCCAGGGTGCTTGGTTGGGTCTGCTTCCCCAGAATTATAACTGTCCTTGAGGGGTACATTGAGGATTTTTTTACAACTTAGAAAATGCTTGCCCATCTGACACCCAGAAGCAGCTAACTGGGTGGTTATGAGTACGGACTCTGGAGCCCAATGACCTAGGTTTGAATCCCAGCTCTGCCACTTACTAGCTATGCACTTGGTCAAGCTGGAACTTCTCTGTGCCCAGTTTCCGCCCCTGTAAAATGGAAACGATGATAATGTTACTTACCTCTTACAGTTATCTCGGGTTATCTCCCTAGTACCTCCATGGGGTTGTCACATCCGTATTTTCAGAGATAGTCTAAATCCCTCGCCCAGAGACTCAGCTACTGAGCACTAAAGCTCACAGGCAAGCCTGGAATGGGGGCTAAAAAAAAACCTAGGGAGGCAGAGCAGGATGTTGGCATCCATGGGCCAGCCTGAGCTGTTGGGCCCCAGCTGTTTGTTGACAGGCAGGAACCCAGCAGTTTTATTTCGATTGTGTGTGATTGAACATTTTCTGCTTCATTTCCTTGAGGAGTGGCTGTATCAGCTTTTCTGAATGTTACATACATAGAGCTCGTCTCCCATCGCATCCTGTTGAGTCAGCCTCATCATAAACAATGTAATTCTGTTGCAGTAGAGGCCCCTAGGGACTAGAGTACTGGGAAGAAGCCAGGAAATAGTTACCAATTTCTTGGGTCATCTCTCTTCCTGACAATTGCCCTTTCCCACCTCCCTGGGGTGGTGAGAGTGGAAACAGCATTTTTCACATACCACCCTGACATCCATTCCCCAGCCTGCCAGCCCAGAACAGAGCCCCAAATCCAGCTGGATAAATTGGGGTTCCTCCAGGTTCAGGTAGACACTTGGTCAAATTCCCTTGATGTCCATGAGGGTCCCCTGTCATCACCAGGTAATTAATTGTTTTCCTTCTCCCAAATAAAAGATGAAGTTAATCAAGTATGTCTGCCATCTATTGTTTTGAAGTAAGTCACCAGGCGCCCTGTACAAACTCCCAGAAGATAAATTTTGTGTATTTCAACAAGGGAAAAGAACATATTTTGTTTGCAAAATTCCCAGAACTCTCTTTCTGCCTACAAATTAGGCGTACCTGCTGATTAATGACCTGCCTGGTGAACCAGCCTCGGGAGAGATAATAGAGTTATGATTGGATGTCACCAACTCCCATCATTTCTGCCCTGGGAGAAGTCACAGGAGCAGGGAGGACTCCTCCCCTGTATGAAGCAGTTGTCCTGTTTTAACCACAGAGCTTCACTGGGGTTGTAAGCACACCTTTAAGATCCTGCCTTCTGGGCTGGGCGTGATGGCTCATGCCTGTAATCCTAGCACTCTGGAAGGCCGAGGCCGGTGGGGGGTGGATCCTTTGAGCTCAGGAGTTGGAGACCAGCCTGAGCCCGAGAGAGATCCCGTCTCTACTAAAAATAGAAAGAAATTAATCTGACAACTAAAAATATATAGAAAAAATTAGCCGGGCATGGTGGCACATGTCTGTAGTCCCATCTACTCGGGAGGCTGAGACAGGAGGATCGCTCGAGCCCAGGAGTTTGAGGTTGCTGTGAGCTAGGCTGATGCCACGGCACTCTAGCCCAGGCAAGAGAGTGGGACTCTGTCTCAAAAAAAAAAAAAGATCCTGCCTTCAAGTCCAAGTGAGCGACACAGGTTCAGTGTTTTCAAAAAGAAGGCAAAAAATTCATGTTTTTATGAGACAGTGTCTAGTTTTTGACCGTTGTCGACGGTTATCTATTGCTAGGTAACAAATCACCTTAAAAAAATTTTTTTTTTTTGAGACAGAGTCTTGCTCTGTTGTCCAGTAGAGTGCCGTGGCGGCAGCCTAGCTCACAGCAACCTCAAACTCCTGGGCTCAAGCGATCCTCCTGCCTCAGCCTCACGGGTAGCTAGGACAACAGGCACGTGCCACCATACCTGGCTAATTTTTTATATATATATATTTTTTTAGTTGTCCAGCTAATTTCTTTCTATTTTTAGTAGAGACAGGGACTCGCTCTCGCTCAGGCTGGTCTCGAACTCCTGAGCTCAAGTGGTCCACCCGCCTCAGCCTCCCAGAGTGCTAGGATTACAGGCGTGAGCCACCACGCCCGGCCTCTTGCTTTTCCTTAAATGTAACAGACACACCGCTGCAGGGCCTTTGCACTTGCTGCTCCTTCTTCCTGGAGTATTGGTCCCCTGGTACCCCCCGCAGTCTCCCTCATATCCTTCAGCGTCTGCATAGATGTCTCCTCTTCAGAGAGGCCTCCCCGACCACCCTATATAGCAGTCCCCTCCTTCAACCTCATTTTCCTGCTCTGGCTTCATGTTTCTTCATGGCACTGATTATCGTCTGGCATAACTTTGTTTATTTTCATTACCTGTCTCCTTCCAGCTGTGTCTCTAGCACCCAGATCAGTGTCTGGTACTCAGTAGGTGCTCAATAAACATTGGTTAGATGAGTGGAGGATGGGCTTCTTTGAGTGTGAAAAGGCAGCAACCCCCGCCAGAACATGGTCTAGAACAGGAGTTATTAAAGTGCTGTCCTTAAAGTGTGATCTGGGATTTTTGTGAGTCCCCAAAACCCTTTTGTGTGGGAGGGTCTGCGAGGTCAAACAATTGTTATAACAACACTAAGATATTATTTGCCTTTTTCATTATTATTCTCTCGTGAGTATATAGTGGAGTTTTCCAAAGGTTGCATATCGTGCAATGCTGGGACGGATTGAATGCAAAAGCAGACATGGAAATCCAGCTGTCTCCGATTAAGCCAGACGTTAAAGAGATCAGCAAAACTGTGAAACACCACCGCTCTTCTCACTGCGTTTTTTATTTATTTTGGAAAATGTAATAAATTTAAATAAAAAAATTTTTATGTTACTATGCAATGAGTTTATCATTTAAATGAATATATATGTTTAAAATGTCTTAGTTTCAATTTATAATAAATATTAGTTGATATTCCCCATATTTTAAAAGTTTTATGGGGTTCTCAATACAATTTAAGATTGTAAAGCAGTTTTGAGACCAAAAAGTTAGAGAGGGTAGGAAGCAGAGAGGATAGATCGTTCTCCGTGGTGCAGAATTCGGGATTTTGGAGCTGGTCACCAGCAATTCCAGAGAGAGACGAGGGTTGGGAAGAGGCTGAAGGCGTGGACCCAGGGAAGAGTTGACATCTGCAAAGGAGTCAAACAGCCCCGTAGTCCATGCCCCATGGGGGAACAAGGTCAGTGCAACAATCTCTGAGTTCGGGGATGACCAAAATGTTCTAGGGACAGTCATGTATGATTTTGACTGTTTATTGTTTTAATTGGTCCAAAAAGATTTGTTTGAGGGAATATGTGTAACAATGTTTTAATTTTCATGGTAAGTTGCATATAATACAGCAGCCAGATCCTTGAAATCAAAAGTGAAAAATGTAATGCTGGTGCAAATTAGCTTCAGTTTCCAAAATTGAAAGCCAAGCAGTCTGGGAGTGGTGGCCCAGCACTCTGGGAGGTTGAGGTGGGAGGTTCACTTGAGTGGGGGAGTTTGAGGTTGCAGTGAGCTACAATGACGCCACTGCACTCCAGCCCAGGTAACAGAGCAGGACCCTGTCCCCCTCCCCCCCCAAAAAAGAAAGAAAGCCAAGAGCAGGGAAATTAGTATTTTTTTCTTATTAAATATTATAAAATAATGAATGGTCACAAAATTATCAATTCATGAAAGAGAGGCTGACTTACAGCAAACTAGCTCACAAGAGACCCGTGGGTAAACCAGACACAAACTATCAAAGAGCCTGCCAATCACATGCCCTCGAGTGATTACAGCTCTAGGAAAGACATGGGAGGCCAAGTACTGACCAGAGCTATGATTGATGATCTTGAGTCGGAGTGAGGGAGTTAGTTTTATGACTTACCTGATACCCTTCTAGTAAATACCTTTTCTGCTCATATTAGCAGGAGTTGGCTTATTCACCCTTGCAGCCAAGAACTCTGGCTGATCAAAGAATCTTCAGCACACAGTGGGTACTCACTGCCTAGGGAGTGGCTGAAATCTCCCAGTTATAGGAGTTAAATAAGAGCTGGAGTGAACAGAGGGCAACAGTTTTGTTTTTTCTGTTGGGAGATGTTTGAAGGATAGATAAAGGGACAAGTTGAAGGTACTGAGCAAAGAGCATAATTGATGGATCAAACTCCCTAAGGAGATAAGAGGGGGTGGGAATCAGAGCATAGCTGGGGGGCTGGCCTTAGCCTATGAGGGGTCAGGGAGATAGCTCTCCCTCTGAGACAGTAGGGAGGAGGAAGGGATACAGGACCATGCTGGTAAGTTTCTGCCCTGAAGATGTCAAGGTTTCGGGCCGGGAGTAAGCGGAAAGGGCAATGCTGGGGAAGAGCTATCCCTAAGGGGCTCTTTTGCAGGTTGCACATTCAAGGACATCAGGTGATAGGAGTTTAAGCGAACACACAGGGAAGAAAGCAACACTATTATGATTCATTTATTCCAAATATTTACTGGGTCTCTATTACATGACAGGCACTGCTGGAGTTGCTGGGGATATGGCAGTGAACAACTCAAAAAGCTGTGCCTGCTCTGTGGCGCTCACATTCCAGTGAAATAAAAATAACCCAGCATGTGTGCTCATCACCACCTCCATGGCACTGAGTCACCGCTGCGCTCAACTCCCCACTGCTGCTGCAGACAGCATAGTCTCTGCATTCAGGGTGCGCTGGACGAAACCCAAGTCACCCTGAATGTGCTCAGTTGGTAGCAGACCACCCTCTAGTGTGCTCGCGCTCACCGGCTAAGGCAGACACTGCTGGTACCGTCCTCAGCATCCATTCTCCTTTTCTTCCTTACTCAAACAACCCTGATTTTATTGGCAGAGGCAATGTACCCAGCTGAAAGGCATTTCCGAGCCTTCCTTGCCAAATAGGCGTGACTGTGACAGTTCAGGCCAGTGAGAGAGAAGCAGAAATTGTGGGGTTGGGCTGTCTGGAAAGCTGACTGAATGCGGGTGCAGACTGAGCTGGCATGCCTGTTCTCCCCTTGCCCTTCCTCCTTCCAGCTGCCTGCGACGCAGCCGCGATGGCTGGAGTTGAGAAGCCATCTCAAAACTCTAAGGGAAAGGCCAGGAGAACTGCAGAGACCTCTATCCTGCATCTTAAAGCCACTGAACCAACTCACCTGTTTTGCATTTCTCATTATGTGAAGGAAAGAGGACTTCTCTTGTTTAAGCCATTGTTACCTGCATTCTCTGTTATATGCAGCCAAGCTAAATACATACTCAATACACTAAGAATCAGCTGTGTTTGTCACCTGTGGCAGCCATGAGACCGCTTCTTAAATCTCTGACTGCAGGGAGTGTAATTTACCAAGGATTCCAGCTGCTTAAATCTACCGCTGCATTTGTGCCAAGGCCAAATTTCCCATGGACTGCTCCCGGCTGGCTACTGGCTGAGCGTGGATGGGATACTAAGGCACGCCCATTGCTCGGAGATGGATGCAAGGCGGGTGATCTTAGCTGGAGAATGCCCCAATGACCTTGCTGGAAACTTTCCTTCAAATTGCACTGCAGTCTAAGATGTTTCCACGCTACTTCCTTCCTCCCCTCTCTCCTCCACTCAGGGTCAGACTTATGTCATGCTCTGACGTCTCTTCCTGCCTCTCCCAGGTCCCTCTTAATTTTCTCTAACAGGTGGTTATATTTAATCTCATCTTGGGATTCCGCCTGCTTTGTGAACCCAGACTATCGCATTCCCAAACCTGTTTATGCCTGTTGTACTTGTTATTGTAATTAGATAATTTAACTAAGCCACAGCTAAACCAATAAGAAATAAGGGTGCAAAAGCAAAGTGAATTGCTGTTTCTATGAAAACTAAGTTGACTGCTTTAGAGAGTTTTGGAAAAGGTTGCCACTTTAAAAAAAGTTGTTCACAAAAAGATAAATACTGTATGATTCCACTTTCATGAGATACCTACAGTAGCCAGACTCATAGAAATGGAAAGTAGAATAGTGGTTACCAGGGGCTGGGGGAGGGAGAAATGGGGAGTTGTTTCATGGACATAGAGTTTTGGTTTTGCAGGATGAAATGTTCTGCAGATCTGTTGCACCAACAATGTGAATACACTTAATATTACTGAACCATATACTTAAAAATGGTTAAGATGGTAAGTTTTATGTTAGGGTTTTTTTATGTTATGTGATTTTTTTTTACCACAATTAAAAATAAAATAAAAATTTTAAAGATAGCTGTTGAGGCTGAGTGTGGTGGCTCACACCTATAATCCCAGTGCTTTGGGAGGCCAACACAGGAGGACTGCTTGAGGCCAGGAGTTTAGATCAGCCTGGCAACATAGTGAGACCCCAGCCCCCACCCCACTGCTTGCTGTCTCTACCAAAAAAAAAAAATTAGTTGGGTGTGGTGGTTCGCATCAGTAGTAGTCTCAGCTACTCGGGAGGCTGAGACGGGAGGATTGCTGGAGCCCAGGAGTTCTAGGTTACAGTGAGCTATAATTGTGCCACTGTACTCCAGCCTGGACAATAGAGCCAGACACTGTCTCTTAAAAAAAAAAAAAACACACAACAACAAAAAAACACAACTGTTCAGTTTGCCTTGGAGGGACCACTGTAAAAGATTGGGAAAACTCTATAGAAACCCAAGGGTTTGCATTCAGATTGCTTTGCAAGTATCCTACCGGTCTTGTCACAGAACATGGAAGTCTAGACAATTGTTATGGGCATTGTTATGCAAAAAAAGATACATGGGCTGGGTATGGTGGCTCACGTCTGTAATCCTAGCACTCTGGGAGGCCGAGGTGGGAGGATCGCTCGAGGTCAGGAGTTCCAGACCAGCCTGAACAAGAGCAAGAACCCGTCTCTACTAAAATTAGAAAGAAATTAATCGGACAACTAAAAATACATAGAAAAAAAAATTAGCTGGGCATGGCGGCACATGCCTGTAGTCCCAGCTACTCGGGAGGCTGAGGCAGGAGGATCGCTTGAGCCCAGGAGTTTGAGGTTGCAGTGAGCTAGGCTGTAGCCCAGGCAAGAGAGTCAGACTGTCTCAAAAAAAAAAAAAAAAAAAGTGGAATTCCAATCAGCAGACTCATACTCAAACAAAAAGCTTTGGCATTACATCAAAAGATCAGTCAGGTGTGTATGTTTTAAGTTAAAACAAGATGTCCAAGTACCTCTTTTATATTTTTAGAGGTAGTGTCTTACTCTGTTGCCCAGACTAGAGTGCAGTGGCACAATCATAGCTCACTATAACCTTGAACTAGTAGGTCAAGCAATCCTCCCACCTCAGCCTCCTGAGTAGCTGGGCCTACAGGTACACGCTGCCACGCCCAGCTAATTTTTAAATTTTTTGTAGAGATGGGGTCTCACTATATTGCCCAGTCTGGACTCTAACTCCTGGCCTCAAGCAATCCTCCCACCTCAGCCTCCCAACGTGCTGGGATTATAGGCGTGAACCACCATGGCTGGCCATGTATCATTTTTTAATGATTACATTAAATGTACTTTTTTTTTTGTCTAATTGACTAACTTCTGTTCTCAATTGCATTAGATAAGAGAGCTTCTACTGAAATAATAATTGTAAATGTGAATTGCTTTATTGTGCACTTCGTATATACTCAGGGCGAAAGATGTGAGTGTAGATCCAGCAGAAGGAAGGATGGGCAGGGAGGAGGGATGTTGCAGAGGAGGAAACTGACAGACCAAGAGAGGCCCAGGCAGTGGTGTTCTTCAAGGGTGAAGGACACGTACGGGGCTGCTGAGAGGGCTGGAGAAGAGGAGGCTGTAGCCCAGAGTGGGAGAGGAAGGTGCTATTCGTGGGTGATGGCGACACATGGCAAGACTTCTGGGGAGGCCAGGAGAGCAGGTGGGTGGCTGGAGAAGAGAATAAGGCCAGTGGAGCTGAGAGGAATCACAAGCCCGGAGCGTTGAGTGGGTCACCCAATGCTCGCAGAAGTCTCCTAGACTGGCTGCAAGCTTGGGCTTGGAGAGGAAATTGGGGCCAGGGCCCAAAGCATGGTGTGCTAGAAGCAGCTCGTACTGGCTCATGAGGACCAACTGTTAAATTTTCAATTTCGTGAGCTGGTTGTTAAACATAGCCATTATTAAAAATTTATTTATATAAACTTACGATTAAATGAAGTATATTAAAACAAAGGTAATGAATATTCAAAACTCATCACTTTCAAATAACTTTCCTATATCTTACTATATTATTCCTGCTCTTGAAGTGAGTATTTCTTGCATCTATATGGTGGGAATACCACACGATGGTGTGCCATGCTGCATCTCTGCCCAGCTCTGCACCCAGTGACATCGCATTGTTAGCCTGAAATCAGCTGTGGTGGAAACATTTTTTTTTCCTGTTTTTTTTTTTCTTTTTGTAGAGTTGGGGTCTCGGTCTTGCTCAGGCTGGTCTTGAACTCCCAAGCCCAAGTGATCCTCTGTGGCAGAAGTATTTATACCATGGAAATTAGCAAACACTACAAGTACAGAGCTCAATTCATTGTTTTGTGAATTATCTACATTCATTTATCAAATGCAATCACAGGTTGCCTGCAGATATAAGAATTCAGCAAAAACCAATGGAAGCATTCTGTAAGAATCAATTGGTTTTATGGAATTTATAATAAAGAGTATTGTATATTACGTGTAGTTGCTGCGCTAAACATCCTTTATATCAGTAAAATTTACAATAAATATACTTGCACGTATACATGCATTTTTTTCCTGAAGAGCCAGTTGTTAAAGATTTACCAACACGCTACTCAGCCAAGGTCTCGTTTCCCTGAGATGGGCGTTGTGGGGGTGGTGAGCAGGCCATCATGATGGCCTGGCCCTGTCCCCTGCCCCTACGCAGTCTCATGGGCTCAGGCACCTGGGTAACAACACTGCACTGGGTGGCAGGGAGGGAAGGAGCTGGGACTAAGCAGAGGCAGGGAGGTGTCCAGAGAAAGTGAGGCTTGTGCAGCACTCAGAGGATGAGTAGGAACCTGCCAGCCTGGGGAAAAACATGAGCAAAGGCCCAGCTGTTGTCAGAAGCAATGGGAGACAAAGGGTGGAAAGTCAAGAAACACAGGACATCACGTGCTGAGGGCAGAGGCTATGGGGTGCTCCTCCTGGCCCTGTGGTACCTGGAGGGTAGAGAGAGAAAAGCCCCCACTTGAGAGGGTTTTCTGGACCCCAGTCCTAAGAAGAGTAAGAATTTCTGGGCAAAGGGACAAAGATGGGAGTCAAGTGAGGGGAAGAGAGGGAATTCTGGGCGGCAGGAACAGCATGTGCAAAAGCAAGGGGGTGACAGAATCTGAACTCCTAGAGCTACAAGAGTTCTGGGTGGCTGGAGAAGTGGCTGAGCTGAGGTCCCGAGGGCTGAGAGCCAAGGCAGGGGGAGGGTGTGTGTCTACAGGGGCAGTGGGGAGCCTCAGGAGAGTCCTAAGCAGGGAGCCACACGATTAAGATGCCTGAGGCTGCTTGGGGGAGAATGGCTTAGGTGGGTGTTAGGTGGGGAAAGACTGGAGGATGTGATACCTTTGGGAAGATATTGCAGGAAAATAGGTGAGAGGTGAGAGACTAGGGCAGTGGGTGTGGGGAGACAAAAAGAAAGATTGATTCCAAAGATATGGGGAAGCAGAATCAATGGGACTTAACTTCCAGGAGGCTGGCTTGGGTGACTGAGGGCTGATGCAGTCATTTTTGAAGAGTACTGGTCAGTTATTCTGTAAAATGTCCCTCAACTGGGGTTTGATGTTTTCTTGTGATTGGATAGAGGTCATGCATTTTTTTTTTTTTTTGCAAGAATATCACAGAGATCAGTGAATCATATCAGGGGGTACATGCCATCACCTGTCTTATTACTGATGACAGCGCCATTTCGGAGGCAGGGTCACAGAAGGAGGTGCCAATGTAGGGAACAGACCTGGGGCTCCAGCGCGGGATGGGGCTGGAGTGCAGAAGAGAATTCCGACCAGAGACAGAGCTTTGGGAACACCCAGCAGCTCAGAGGCAGCAGAGGACTTGGGAGGGGCAGGGCTGCCAGGGCAGAGGATGGCAGGCTGAGAAGGGAGGGAGACAGGTAAAAGCAATACTGGCTCTGCAAGGTATCCAAGAGCTTAGGCAGGTGAGGACTGGAATGTGTCCTGTGGATTTGGCACCCAGGGGCTTGGCTAGTGCCTGAGGGTAGTGTTCACCAGGGCCAGGCCCAGGCTGGGACTTGTGGAAGGCATTTTTTTCTTTCCGGGCAATTAATGGGAACAGGTTTGCTTTTGGTTTTTTGTGTTCTTTTTTTTTCTGAGACAGAGTCTCACTCTGTTTCCCTGAGTAAATGCCGTGGCATCAACCTAGCTCACAACAACCTCAAACTCCTGGGCTCAAGTGATCCTCCTGCCTCAGCCTCCTGAGTAGCTGGGATTACAGGCATGCGCCACAACGCCCAGCTAACTTTTCTGTTTTTAGTAGAGATGGGGTCTTGCTTTTGCTCAGACTGCTCTCCAACTCCTGAGCTCAAGTGATCCTCCTGCCTTGGTCTCCCAGAGAGCTAGGATTACAGGTGTGAGCCACTGCGCCTAGATGGGCACTCCTGGTTGCACTATTCCTATTCTAACTTTTTGTTTGTTTGTTTGTTTATTTAAAAACAGGAAAATAGACCTATTCTAACTTAATGAGTTAACAGTGGGAAGTGTTCTGGATTCTGCGTTCAGAACTGCTGGCTAAGCTGCAAGAGGTAGCAATGAAGTTGGCTTGTGTGTAGGCCAGCAGCCTGCCCAGTGCCTGGCACTTCTAGCTGTGGGCAGAGCAACTTAGCTGGTGAACTAGCTCTGCGGGTGTGGGTGTCCCCAAGAGGTCAATTGGAGGCACTGCTGGCAGAAGGGAAGCAGTGAGAGGCAGTGGCCAATGATTGTGAGAGGTAGGAAATGGGGAACTATCCCTAGACTCAGTCTGCCCCAGGGACCCCCATTTTTTAATGATAACAGTAACTTACTGGCCGGGCGCGGTGGCTCACGCCTGTGATCCTAGCACTCTGGGAGGCCGAGGCGGGAGGATCGTTTGAGCTCAGGAGTCCGAGACCAGCCTGAGCAAGAACAAGACCTGGTCTCTACCAAAAATAGAAAAATCAGCCAGGCTTGGTGGCACATGCCTGTAATCCCAGCAACTTGGGAGGCTGAGGCAGGAGGATCGCTTGAGCCCAGGAGTTGGAGGTTGCAGTGAGCTGGGCTGATACCACGGCACTCTAGCCCAGGCAACAGAGCGAGACTCTGTCTCCAAGAAAAAAAAAAAAAAATAGTAACTTGCTGAGTTATAGTTCACATACAATAAAATGCACCTATCTAAAGTTTTAGGTTTTATGAGTTTTGATAATTTTATGAACTTGTAACTACCACCCCCAAAAAAGATCCAGAATATTTCTATCACCCCAGAAATTTTCTTTCTGCCCCTTTCCAGTTGATCTAGCTCCTCCCCAACCGCTATTCTGACTTCTATCACATTAATTTCCTGTTCTTGAACTTCATGTAAGTAGAATCATACAGCATGTCTTTTTTGATGTGGCTTATTTTGCTCAATGTAACATCGCTGAGATCCATCCACATTGTTGTATGTAACAGTTATTCATTCATTTCTATTGTTGAGTCATATTCCATTGTATGAATATGCAAACATTTGTTTACCCATTATCTCATTGATGGTTGTTTCTAGTTTTTAGCTACTGTGAATAAAGTTGTAACAAATATTCTTGGTCTTTCCCTGAAAATGTTTTCATTTCTTTTGGATATATACCTACAAGTAGAATTACTGGGTCAAATGGTAACTCTATGTTCAATTTTTTAGGAACTGCTAAACGGTTTTCTGAAGCAGCTTCCCCATTTTACGGTACCACCAGTGGTGTATGAGGGTTCTGATTTCCCCACATCTTCACCAATACTTATTATTATATCTTTGTGTGTGTGTGTAAGACAGTCTTGCTCTGTCACCCGGGCTAGAGTGCAGTGGAATCATCATAGCTCACTGGAATCTCAAACTCCTGGGCTCAAGGGATCCTAGTGGATGTAAGGTGGTATCTCATTGTGGTTTGGTCTTCTGCTTCTCCTCTTCCTCCTCCTCCCCCTCCCCCCCTTCAGACAGGGTTTTGCTCTGTTGCCCAGCTGGGAGTGCAGTGGCACGTCACAGCTCACTGCAGCCTCAGACTCCAGAGCTCAAGCGATCCTCCTGCCTCAGCCTCTGGAGTAGCTAGGACCACAGGCACACGATACTATGCCCAGCTGATTTTGTTTTTTTATTATTGAGTTGTACAAAGTCTTCATGTATTCTAGGTGCAAGTTTCTTATCAGATATATGATTTGCAAGTACTTTCTCAAATTCCATGGGTTGTCTTGGGATGCTCGCAGTCTGGTTGGGAAGAGAAGACAAACACAGGGATGAGGCAGTGTGAAGCAGTGTGGGGAGAAGCACTGTATAGGAAAGTCTCACTGAGCCTCTGGGTTGCCCCCCCCGGGTAGTGAGGGAGCTGGACAATCTGAGCTGACATTTCCATGGCTCTGCAGGCAAGAATGCGTGTCATTGTATACTCAGTGCTGTGCAATCAGACACACATGCTGAGTGTCAGAGACTTGGCATCTTACAAGATCAGGTGCATGGGCCGGGTGCGGTGGCTCACGCCTGTAATCCTAGCACTCTGGGAGGCCGAGGCGGGTGGATCGCTCAAGGTCATGAGTTCGAGACCAGCCTGAGCAAGAGCGAGACCCCATCTCTACTAAAAAAAAATAGAAATTATCTGGACAACTAAAAAATATATATATAGAAAAAATTAGCCGGGCATGGTTGCGCATGCTTGTAGTCCCAGCTACTCGGGAGGCTGAGGCAGGAGGATCACTTGAGCCCAGGAGTTTGAGGTCGCTGTGAGCTAGGCTGATGCCACGGAACTCTAGCCTGGGCAACAGAGCAAGACTCTGTCTCAAAAAAAAAAAAAAAAAATCAGGTGCATGGAGGGGGTTGGGTGAGCAGGAAACTCTTTCTTAAGAAAGGACACTCTATATTGCAAACATCCACAGGGATAATAGCATCGGTAATAACAGGATTATCCTGGAGGCAGCATGATGTGCTCAGGAGCCAGAGAGACTTGGGTTTAGGTCCTGGTTGTAGTAGATGCTACTGCATAGTGCCCTCCCCACACCCCCTTAGCCATTCCTGATGGCTTACCGGAGGCTCCTGGGATTCGCTGCCTGATGGCTTTCTCTGCTCAGAAGGCACACTGGGCAAGGCCAGAGATGCCAGGAGCAGCTCTCAACTAATGAAGAAACCCTCAGTCTCCTCACCCCTTCAGCGGGATGATTGTGTTGTCTTCTGCACTGTCCCAGAGATCCCCAGTAGGATTAAGCCCCGGTTGCCCACAGTGGTAACTTCATTACTGCACCCTATATTGGTTTTCTTCATTTCTTTGTTTCACTTCCCCCACTCCTCTAACTAGTGCTCCCTGGAATCCTCTCTTAAATAGACCATTTGTACTAACATTCTTATCTCGGTGTCTGCTTCTGGGGAAAGCCAGCCTAAAGATATCGGTTCTTCCATTTCTTACATACAGCCATTCTATTTCCTTGGGCAGAGCACTTTTCCTCTCTGAACCTCAATTGTCTCATCTATAAAATGGGGATACTAGCACTTACTTCATAGGATAGTCATGAGGCTTAGTATCTAAGGATTCAGTAAATGCTGGTGTTCCTCTCGGTTGTTTATTGGCCTGTGGCATAGATACTCTCCCAGAGACTCTTTTTTTTTTTTTTTTTTTGAGACAGAGTCTTGCTCTCTTGCCCAGGCTGGAGTGCCATGGGGTCAGCCTAGCTCACAGCAACCTCAAACTCCTGGGCTCTGCCTCAGCCTCCTGAGTAGCTGGGAGTACAGGCACTCACCACCACGCCCAGCTAATTTTTTCTATTTTTAGTAGAGATGGGGGTGGGGGGGTGGTCTTCCTCTTGCTCAGGTTGATCTCAAACTCCTGACCTCAAGTGATCCTCCTGCCTCAGCCTCCTAGAGTGCTAGGATTAGTCTTTCGTCATTCAGACAAAGCTGGGTAGGAAAAGATAAGCAGCCTGGAACTGGCCCCATGGGTGATTGATTGAATTACTGTTCCCAGTTACTTGCTTCCTCCTTGCAATGAGATTGAACATCCCTACCGTTTGTCATGTGACTTCCCTGGCATCCTGTAGGGGGAGCATATCTCCTATCCCCCATGAATTAATTTTTTTTTGTTTGTTTGTTTTTTTGAGACAGAGTCTCACTTTCTTGCCTGGGGCGAGTGCCGTGGGGTCAGCCTAGCTCACAGCAACCTCAAACTCCCGGGCTCGAGCAATCCTACTGTCTCAGCCTCCCGAGTAGCTGGGACTACAGGCATGCACCACCATGCCCGGCTAATTTTTTCTATATATATTTTTAGCTGTCCAATTAATTTCTTTCTATTTTTGGTAGAGACGGGGTCTCGCTCTTGCTCAGCCACTGCGCCCAGCACCCATGAATTAATTTTAAGCCTAACCATATGACATGCTTTGACTAATGGCACGTGAGCAGATGTGACATTCTCCACATCTGAAAAAAAGCTTGAAATTTGTTATTGCATGGTTTGGTTTTCTCAGGCTTTCTTATTCCTGCCCTCCACTATGAGAAAGTCACGTCCCCAGTGCCTGGCGCACAGTATGAGCTAGCACTCATTAAACACTTATTGTGTACCAGGCACTGTCTCCTGTGTTACATGTGTCTGCATGTGTTAATTTATTTCATCCTCACAGGACCTTAAGACACAGGCTCTATTATCATTATCCTTATTTTATATATGTGGAAAACGAAGGATCAGTGAGGATGAGTTTGCACGGCAGGGAAGGGGCAGGCAGTCTGTCTTCTAGGTCTGTATTCTACACCACTGCCCTATGCTGCTTAGTAGGTAGGTGATCAGCAAATGCCTTTAAATGAAAGTTTGTTTAAATGATTTTCAGTGCTAATAGCATTGCTCCCTTCCATTTATCTAAATACAGAAGGTGCAATCTACTGAGAGAAAGGCAGGCTTCTGACTTTGGACTGAGTATTCTTCCTTCCTCAGTTGTTTGCAAAACAGAAGGCTCTTCTGATTCTCCTGACTGGGAAAAATTTGTCTGTGGTCATCACATGAAACCTCAACATTTCCCCTGTAGGACCCACATGAGCCACAAGACAGCTCCTGTAAATTCCTTGTGGATCCCGGACATCTTCCCCATAGACCTCTGTGTGGACCTCAGATCCCTCTCCTAACCTTCCTGAGGCCCACATGGACTTCCAACATTTTCCTGTAGGAGCCGTGCTTGGGAACCTCCGCAGGTTCCCATTTGGCTCCTCCTTATATCTCCGTAAATTAGCCTAGGCTTGCATTATAGCAGACCAGACAGTAGTGAGCATAAGGATGAACCAGGGACAGGACCAACAGAGAACCAGGTTGGTTGTCCTGCCCCGTAGCCCAGTACTCTTCATTCCCGGTTGGCCTGGGGGCTGGTTATGCTTCCTGCTCAGCCCTTCCCAGCCCCTGAGGCTCCCTCTCTTCTTCTCCCCTCACCCACACTAGTTCTTATCTGCCTTTCTTCACTCCCACCCCCTTTTCATCCCAGCTGTGGGAGGCTGGAGCCAGACAATGGGCCCTTATTCTATGCAAAGAATCCCTGCAGTGTCTCCCACCCACTGAGGCCCCCTTCCAGGCCAGGATGGTGTGAGTGGGGGGTGGGAGGGCCCTGTGGGGATAAGGAGCAATTGGCTGGCAGGACAGAGAGTGGCCTTGGCTGTAGAGATCCCACAGGAGGTTTACTATGTAAACACCACTCACAATAAAATCCTGTCTTCACGCCCAGCCTCGGCTCTCCAAGTGGGTCTCTCTCAACTCTTCAAAGTTCTGGGTTTTTAAACATTTACCCTGATCTCTACTTTCTTTTGGTGTTCATTTCTGCATATCACTTTCTCTTTCATTTTTTTTCTGAGTCTCTTTCTTTTTCTAAGCCTCTCTTTCTAGTCCTTTGTGTAGCTTGTCTATTTTTATTTCTTGTCTCCTTCTCACTTCATCATGCTGTCTCACCTCTCTTAATCTTTCCATGTCTTTTTCTCTCTCCAGGTCTTGATCTCTTCATGTTTCAGTATCTCTCTCTCCATGTTTCTCTGTCTCTATGTTTGTGGCTCTTCTCTCTTGTCTATGTCTTCCTCTCCGTGGATCTGTGTGTCCATATCTCTCTCTGTCTCATTTATGATCTTCCGTCCTCTGTCCTCTCTGTCACCCTGAGCCTGCGGATCCGAAGGACCTTAATCCGTCACCACACCTCCCACTCTCAAAGCTCTGCCTCACTCTTCCTTTCCGCTACGTCCCAGAGGCATGGGGGATTATTCTCCCCAGTTTACAGATTTGGAAGCCGAGGCTCTGGCCGCTAGTGCGAGGCTGCGATCTCGGCCTCATCCTCCCACGTACTGGCCTTGCTCTCGGCCCCGAGGGGCCGGTCAACCACCTGATCCGCGGGGCCCGGGAACTAGCACCTCGGACAGCGCCTGGAAGGTGCGGGGGGGGGGCCCCGGATCCTCCTTCTCGCGAGCTCTGGAGAAGCGGCCCTGGGCGTGGGGCGGGAGTCTCGCGAGAGCGGTGCTGCAGGCGGCCGTGGCGCGGGCGCGCGTGGAGTCGGCCCCGGGCGCGCGCGCTCCCCGCCCCCAGCCCCGAGCGGCTCGCGGCCGGCTCCGCGCCGCATCGCCCGGTGCACGCAGCGCAGCGCCGCGGCCTTTCGGCAGCCGAACGGCGGCGGCGGGTGAGTCGGGGCCTGCAGGCGGGGAGCGCTCTGCGGGCAAGCTGGGCACGGGAGAGGGGCCCCGGGCTCCGACTTTGCACCCTCTGCGCTTCACCTTTGGATGCAGGGGCAGGCCCAGCTGCTGCAGAGGAGGGGAGTCGGGGTCACCTTCTCTCTTTGGGGCGGGGGAAAGAGCGGTCCGGGTGCACCAAGCCCCGCAACTCCTGTTCCCATCTTCGGCTCCCGCTGAGGGAACCGGGGCTTTGGGTGACGTCAGACCCCTGGATTCTGGAGCCTGAGCCGTGGGCCCTCCATTCCTCCCCAGCCCCGATCCCACCTGGCGTTCCTCCTGCTGGGGATGGCGCACGCGGCCCGGCATGGGGGCAACTGGAAGCGGGCGATTGTGGCTTCCTTTGGGTCTTTCCTTGCAACAGGCGCCTGCAGGTGGACGCGGTCGTACCTCCTTCTCCTCCCTGGGGCGCCCGGCCTTTGGCCTGTGGGTCTGAGCCGCCCCAGGGCTGCAGGGGGATGGGTGCACTGGCTTGGGCCTGGACTCCACCGGGGCTTTAGGTGGTGAGTTGGGGGCGCCAGATGTAGCTCATTCCAACGCTGGCAGGAGTCGGTCACCAGGACGGAGGTGATATGTTTGGGAATCGATCCCTGTCCCCGCCTCCGGGAGCTCCCGGTCTGAGGGCTTGGAGATCCAAGTAGAGACTGGGCCTGAGAATTCGCCACCACAGGCGAATTACCGGTTTAAACTGGTAATGTCCCAGCTTCCTGATGGGGAGATCTGCGAGGGCCTGGCAGAATTTCCCGCGGACACAGGGAGAAAGGGAGGCGAGAGCCAGCAATAGGAGACTTTCTGGAGGTGGTGAGATTTGGAAGGGAGGAGAGGCAGGAGAGGGCATTCCAGGGGAACGGTATGGGGAAAGGCATAGGCATAGCGACGGAACCGAGCACAGCTGCTGGGGGGGGCGGGTAGGCCCAGCCTGTGAGCCCAGCCATGTGACTGTGCCATGGGGTGGGGGAGTCTGGAAAATTTTGCAACCTGTGCCTACCTGTTCTGCCTCTGTGGAGCAGGGCTGTGAAAGAGGGAGATGGTTCTTGCAGGGGCAGGACTGGCAGAGAGATTTTTTGGGGGCCGCACACATCTTGCTCATTTAGGTTTATCTGGGCTTGGTGAGCCTTAGGATAGTCTCCAGGGCTGATGGCGGACTGTCTCCAGCGAATGGGCCACCGCAGTGGGGTCCTGGGAGGGGAGCTCTAGAGAGGGACCTTGGGCTCTGTGGCTGTTTCTTTAACCCTTTCCCTGGCTGGCCTCCTTTGAGCAAGTTGATTCCCTTCTCTGGGCATCTCTTTGCAGCACCCTTCTGTAGGGATGAAAATAATAGGACTAAGTGGTGACCTCCCGTGAGGATGCTCCTTGTTCTAGTTTAGAACGTTCCTCCCAGTTCTTCTCCCTCTTCCTTTTCCCTTCCTCCCTGCTCCCTCTATCTCTCCCTCCCTGTCCTCCCCCTCCCCCCAGCATTTCCTCTTAGGCCGCACTTCCTTCCCTGCTGCCAGCCTTGGAGCCTCTGAAGGTTTCCTGGAGGAAGTGTGATGCAGCAGGATTGACAGAAGCTGTGGGCTTAGCTGACTGGGGGAGGGATCAGTTGCCTCACTCCCACCCCTGGGGAGGGTGTCCAAGTCTTAAGCAAGTATATGGATTATCTGTGCTCTGTGTCTGGGCCCTCCTGGAAACTGTATCCTTGAGGGAATGAGAAAGAGACTGGATGAGAACGAGTGAGCACTTAGTGCCCCGTGACTGGTTCACAATTTCTGCAGTGGGATGCAGAGCAGTGATGTCTGGAAAGGCATCCCAGAAGAGTGGGATGTGAGAAAATGGTAGGACTTAGAGGAGCCAAGAGGGCTGTTGGTTTAGGGGCACTGGAAGCAGAGCAGGTGGCTAGCCATGGTCTCCAGCATGAAGCTGGGTGTGTAGGAAGCAGGTCAGCCTGTGGCAGAGAAGCGAAAGGGGTAGGGAGGGAGGCTTGTAGCTGACTGGCAGAAAGCCTTGAATGCCAGGCACAGGTTCTGTAGGAGGCTACTGAAGAGTCATCAGCAGGACAGTGGTAGCATGGCCAGGAGACTGCTGTTCCCTGAGGATGAGTCATAGTTCTTGGATTTCAGAGCTGGAGATGGGGTTGGCAGTAGGATAAGGGAACCAGAGGTAGAGCAGGAGGGGGAACTTCCATCTTAGCAGGTAGGTTCTGGGCAGGCAGAAAAAAAAAAGAGCATTTCTGTGCCAGGGATGAGAGGCTCATCCTAGTGAACAGGGATCCCTGGAACTAGCCCCAGGCCTCTGATCTGATCTGAGACCAGGCTTGACTCCTGTCTGTCTGCCACAGACCTCACTCCCCTCTCAATCGAGGAGCAAATTGCTATTTCTCTTGTTCTGTAGTCTAAATACTTTGATTTAGAAGGGCCAGTGGTTGCTGTTCTTCCCCAGTTCTCCCATTCCCAGTTTCAAATGCTAGCCCTGAAATAGGGCAGAGAAGCCTAGAGCCTTCCACTTCTGTGACCCCAGCCTCCTGCAGCCCTCCCAAGCCCTGAATTCTCTCTGACTTTGTATACAAACAAGGCAGCTTTGCCCTGTGCTCTGGCTTCTGCCCTGAATCATCCGTGCTGTGCTGCGCTGACGTCTCTGTAGCTGTGAGCACACCTTTGGGAGACAGCCTGGGACCAGGGACAGGGCTAGGCTGGAGCCAGGGTTAGGGAGAGTCTCCTCCCTCGAGGCTCCTGCAATCTAGTTCTTACCTTCCTTCCCATCAGCTGCCCATTCCATTCTCTTCCATGGGGGGAGGATTCCAAACTGGACCACTCTCCCACAGCCCTTTGCTTATGTGGAGGGTGGTTGGGGGTGTGTGGGAGGTGGAACAACACCCATGTTTCCCCATTTCTCTCACATCCCAGTAGAAGGAGATTCCAAGTCTAATGCGCCCAATCTGTGCTATGGATGCCGACCCAGCCTGTCTCCCAAGGTACCGTTGTCCATTAATTGTTTCCCCCCTCACTGTATCTTCAGCCCACACTGTTTCCCTGAATACCTTCCTCCCTCCTTATAAATAGGCTCAAATCTCCTATCTTGGAAAAACCTTTCTAACCCTGTGTCCTCTCACTGCTGCCGTTTTCAACCTGTGACTTTGTCCTACTTCAAAAGATGGGTATATGGCCATTATAGAAATTTTAGAAAAGAAAGATACAAAGAAAACAAATAACTTATCATCTTTCTATCAAGAGACAACTTCTGGCTGGGCGCGGTGGCTCACGCCTATAATCCTAGCACTCTGGGAGGCCGAGGCGGGCGGATTGTTTGAGCTCAGGAGTTCGAGACCAGCCTGAGCAAGAGCGAGACTTCTTTCTACTAAAATTAGAAAGAAATTAATCAGCCAACTAAAAATATATAGAAAAAATTAGCCGGGCATGGTGGCGCATGCCTGTAGTCCCAGCTACTTGGGAGGCTGAAGCAGAAGGATCGCTCGAGCCCAGGAGTTTGAGGTTGCTGTGAGCTAGGCTGACGCCACGGCACTCACTCTAGCCTGGGCAAGAGTGAGACTCTGTCTCAAAAAAAAAAAAAAAGAGACAACTACTATTAATCTTTTGGTATATGGCATTTCATTGTTGTCACTGATATTCTGTGTGTGTATGTGTATTAAAATTTCAGCTAAGCTTTTTGAAAGACTAGTCTGCTAGACCTGTCCCTTCTTCTCGCTCATATTTCTCTAATTTCTTGGCAGCTTGACTTCTCTCTACCATTTCCCTGAAGCTGTGACCTCCTGATTGCCAAATGAGTCACTTGTCACACTTGACCACTCTATGGCCATGGACATTGTTGGCCCAGCTGACCATTCATTGAAAAGGCTGAGATAGATCTGTATTCACTGACATGAAAAAACTTCATGAGATATTGTCGAGTGGAAAAAAACAGGTTATAAAACAGCATGTATAGAATGATCTCATTTTTGTCATGTATCCTTACATAGACATTAAAAATGAAAACTAAAAAAATCGCCCAGAAACTAAAGGTCAAACTGTTAAAGGGTGGCCTCTGAGATGGTGGATTTTGTTTTAGTTTTTATTATTTTTTTGAGACAGGGTCTCAATCTGTCGCCCTGGCTAGAGTGCAGTGGTATCATCACAGCTTGCTGCAACCTCAAACTCCTGGGCTCAAGTGATTCTCGGAGTAGCTGGGACTACAGGCATGCACCACTATACCCAGTTAATTTTTTCTATTTTTAGTAGAGACGGGGTCTCGCTCTTGCTCAGGCTGGTCTCAAACTTCTGACCTCAAGGAATCTTCTCGCCTTGGCCTCCCAGAGTGCTAGGATTACAGGCATGAGCCACCGTGCCCTGCCCTGAGAAGGTGGATTTTGGAAGAACTTTTCTACTTTATGCACTTAGATTTTTTTTAACTTGCGGATGTTTTTATACATAGCTAAAAAGCAACATTATTTTATTAAAAAAAAACCAAAACCCTTGAGGCTATGTTTTTTAAAAGGAAAAGAAGAATAGAATCCTTCAGTGGTTCCCATGACTGAAGATAATAAAGTCCAAATCCTGCCCATGACCTTCAAGGCCAGCACGACCTGGCCCATCTACCTTTCAGGCCCTATTTTTGCCTTTCCTTCCCTCCCTCCACTTTGAGCTTCATCCTCACTCTGCCTCTTTCTGTTCTTTGAATATGCCATGCCATTGCTCTTTTGACCTTCACACCTGCTTTCCTGACTCCCTGGCCAGCCTGTTCATTCTTCAAGATGCGACTCTGATGTCACCTCCTCTATGAAGCCCTCCTGGGCTCCTCCAAGACAAACCAGGGAGGTGTTGCTCTATGTCCCCACAGCTTTATGTGTACTCCCAGAGAACTTAGGCAGCGTTATAATTACCGGGTGACGTAACTGGGTCCTCCACGCTTGCCCTCTCGCCTGCATCTTGTCATCTCTATCACAGAGGAAATGGAGGCAGACACGTGGGACTCTCACTGTCCATTCCAGGGCCTCCCACCTTCCCGCATGTGCCTGCTTACTGTGCTCCTTCCCACTGTCAGGGTTGAGGCCTCTCCCACCTCCTTGCACTGGAGCCCCTGCATCTCCCCTTTTTAGGGGCTTTCTCTGTCAGGTACCCTCTGTCTCTGCTGTAATTGTAATTTTTCTCTGGATCCTTCCAGCTCATTTCCATCTTAAACCCCAGCTGCAGCCTTCCCTAGGGCCCCCGCCCCCCGTATCCCACCCAGGTGGCACCCTATCTCTATTCTCTTCTAAGCCGGGCTTCTTTGGAGGGCTGTCTTCACCTGCTCTCGGTTTGCCTGTTAGCTCACTCTACTTTGGCTGCTACTCTCACCACCAAACAGGTCTCGCTGCACGTACAGCTGACTCGATGTCGCTAAACGTAATGAACACTTCGGTCCAGCCCTTTCACACTGGACCTCTCGTGGCATTGTCACGTTTCTATACTCTGTACCCTTGGCTTTGGAGACTCCGTGCTTTCCTGGTTTTCCTCCTGCCTCGTCAGCTGCTCCTTCTCATTCCTTCCAGCTCATCCTCTTCTGCTTGAATTTTTTTTTCCTTTTTTTTTTTTTTGAGAACAGAATCTTGCTCTGCCCACCCCCCTCCCTCCTGCCAGCCGCTAGAATACTGTGTTGTCATCATAGCTCACTGCAGCCTCAAATTCCTGAGCTCAAGCCATCCTCCTGCCTCGGCCTCCCAGAGTGGTAGGATTACAGGCGTGAGCCACCGCGCCTCACCCCATTTATTTTTTTGACCAGGTAATACATTTACATGATTCATAATTCCAAGATGTTCCAATTTCATTTTTTTTTTTTTCCAGACAGGATCTTGCTCTGTTGCTCAGGCTGGAGTACAGTGGCATGATCTTAGCTCAGTGTAACTTCAAACTCCTGGGCTCAAGTGATCCTCTGCTTGGCTCAGATTCCTGAGTGGCTGGGACTATAGGCGAATGTCACCGAGCCCAGCTAATTTTTAAATTTTTTGTAGAGGTGGGAGGTCTCACTATGTTGCCTAGGCTGGTCTAGAACTCTTGGCCTCAAGCAGTCCTCTTGCCTCAGCCTACCGAAGTGCTGGGATTAGAGGCCTGAACCACCTTGCCCAGCCACACACTGCTTCTAAATACTTCAGCATATTATCTCCTAAGAACCAAGACATTCTCCTACATAACTACAATACCCAAGAAATTAAGATTGAACAATGGTGTCTACTATGCAGTCTATGTTCAGATTTCTCTAGCTGTCCTAAAAATGTTCTTTATAGCTATGATTTTAAAACTCCAGGATACGTTAGGATTCCGCATTGCTTTTGGTTGCATGTCTCTTTAGTGTGTGTTAATTTTAGATGCGGCCCCCTACCAATTTTTGTTTTTCATGACATTAACTTTTGTTACTGTTAATTTCCCACAATCTGGATTTTTCAGATCGTTTTTTCATAATTGTTTTCAGATTAACATTTTTTGGCAACAGTATTCGTAGAAGATCTTGTGTCCTTCTGTGCACATCATATCAGGAGGCACATGATGTTCTTTCATCCCGTTATCAGAAATGCTACATTTTTGCTTGGTCTGCCAGATCCTCTCATTGTAGAAGTACCTTTTCTCTATTGTGATTAATAAGCAGTCTGAGGGGGTGACAGACTGTGTGGCTCTCTTCTTCCCTGGAAATTTTGTTTGTTTGTTTGTTTGGTTTTTTTTTCTTTTTTGAGACAGCGTCTCACTCTGTTGCCGGGGCTGGAATGCAATGGTGTCAGCCTAGCTCACAGCAACCTCAAACTCCTGGGCTCAAGCGATCCTCCTTCCTCAGCCTCCTGAGTAGCTGGGACTACAGGTGTGTGCAGCTGCACCCAGCTCTTTTGAAAACTTTCATACCAAACTAAATTTGAAAGACTAGTAAAAGGGCATCCATATTCCTTCACGCAGATTCACCAGTTGTTAACATTTGCCACGTTTGCTTTGATTCTTTTTCTATCCATCCATCATTTCTTTTTTTCAAAACTATTTGAAAGAAGCTTCAGACATTATGACACTTTACCCTAAGTATCTGAGTACATATTTTGTAAGAGTAAGGACATTCCTATGCAACCTCAATACCATTATCACACCCAAGAAATACAATGGTTATGCAATAACTATCTAATTTAGAGTCCACATTTGGGTTTCTTTTGTGGCCTCAAGGAAGGCTCCTGTCTTGGCCTCCAAAAGTCCCGGGATTACAGGTATGAGCTACCACGCCTGGCCAAGATGTTGCTTTTTTTAAACAGCCCAGGCTAGTTTTTAGAATGCCTCACAACTTGGATTTGTCTGATTGTTTCTCACGATTACATTCAGGTTAAACACTTTTGGCAGGAATACGACATAGGTCATGTGCCCTTCTCTGTGTGTCACACCGGGAGGCCGTAATGTCATTTTGCCATTATTGACATTGTTGGTGAGGTTAAGTTTGGCTGCCTGGTAAGGTAATGTCTGCCAGCTTCCTCCACGGGGAAAGTGCCTTCTCCCCTTTGTCATTGGCAAGTCATCTTTGGGCTTGTATTTTTTTTTTTTTTTTTTTTTTGTGACAGAGTCTCACTCTGTTGCCCGGGCTAGAGTGAGTGCCGTGGCGTCAGCCTAGCTCACAGCAACCTCAAACTCCTGGGCTCAAGTGATCCCCCTGCCTCAGGCTCCCAAGTAGCTGGGACTATAAGTGAGCGCCACCACGCCCAAAGCCCATTTTTCTATTTTTAGTAGAGGCGGTTCTCGCTCTTGCTCAGGCTGGTCTGGAACTCCTGACCTCAAGCAATCCTCCCACCTTGGCCTCCCAAAGTGCTAGGATTACAGGCGTGAGCCACGGTGCCCTTGTGTGAGGGCATGGTAGCTAACATGTGTATGAGAGCCTATATACCAGCATGTGCCAAGAATGTGCGTGTAGTTTTAATTATGCTGCAATGTATAATCTGGTGTGTTATTTAAATAGCACTAGTACTGTACACTGGTTTTTCCCTTGCGTTTGCTGTTGCACATTGATTGCTAAGGGTGCATCAGTTACAAGCATTGAATACTCCATCCCTTTCCCTCCCAGTGAATGGGATGAGAAAAACCTTCTTCCTTTGCTTCAGGCAGCTGCCACCTTCTCTTTATTGGTGGTCTTAAGTCGGTCACTTAAGAAAAAAAGTGTAACAGATTCTCACTCCATGTACCTGATTTTTTTTATTCTGTTGTGAAAAATTTTTAAATCTCCAACTTGCTGTTTGTGCAATGAATTTTTATTTTTAATCCCTGTGCCCAATTTTGGAGTTGAGAGGGTTGTTGGTAGTAAATGTATGATGTACACTTAAAAAAAAAAATGCCCAGCCCAGCCATACATATTTTTAAAATCTTGAGTTCATACTGATACCTCTACCTTGAATCTGATACCGTAAGTCTCTTTCTTACCTTCCCATGTTCCATATTCTGTCTCGCCACGCCAGCAGTGAGAACCATGTTCCCCAAAACGTCAATACATGTACTCATTTGCTCTCTCCTGTAGTATACATGACGTTTCAGAATCACAGCAGTGTCCACACTAACAGTAAACCTGCTAAAATTCAAGATTCCTTTCCAGTTATGTTTGTCCTTGAGATATTTTTCTGAAAGTACTGTCATCCAAAGTTACTGAGGCCAATTCTTTTTTCTGTGTGGTTGTGTTATTTATTTATTTATTAATATTTAGAGACAGAGTTTTGCTCTGTCACCCAGGCTGGAGTGCAGTGGTGTCATCATAGCTCACGGCAACCTCAGCTCCTGGCCCAAAGTGATCCTCTTGCCTCAGCCTCCCAAGTAGCAGGGACTACAGGCTTGTGCCACTGTGCCCAGCTAATTTTTTTTTTTTTTTTTTGAGACAGAGTCTCACTCTCTTGCCTGGGCTAAAGTGCCGTGGCGTCAGCCTAGCTCACAGCAACCTCAAACTCCTGGGCTCAAGCGATCCTCCTGCCTCAGCCTTCCAGATAGCTGGGACTACAGGAATGCGCCACCATGCCCGGCTAATTTTTTCTATTTTTAGTTGTTTGGCTAATTTCTTTCTATTTATAGTAGAGATGGGGTCTCGCTCTTGCTCAGGCTGGTCTCGAACTCCTGAGCTCAAGCAATCCTCCTGCCTCAGCCTCCCAGAGTGCTAGGATTACAGGCGTGAGCCACCGTGCCCGGCCCCAGCTAATTTTTGTATTTTTTGTGGAGAGGGGGTCTCGCTCTTCCTCAGTCTGGTCTTGAACTCCTGGCCTCAAGCAGTCCTTCCACCTCGGCCTCCCAGAGTGCTAGGATTATAGATGATGTGAGCCACCACGCCTGGCTGCGTTATCTATTTAGTGTACAATTAGCTTCATTTGTTTTTGTTTTAAGAGTTTGCTTTTCTTTCTGGGTTAAGTTTTTGAATATGTAAGTCATTATATGTACAAAAGTACATAAACTTACCGAAGGAAATCTTTCTACTCATCCTAGCCCTTCCATCATGTAAGTGACTATTTCATTAATTTTTGATTTATTCTTGCTGTGTTTCTTTTGCAAAAATAAGCAAATTCATGTGCATATTCTTCCCCTTTTTACTTCTGGGTTCAAGTAATCCTCTTGTCTCAACTTCCTGAGTAGCTGGGACTACAGGCATGCTACCACCATGCCTGGCTAGTTTTTTTTTTTTTTTTTTTTTTTTTTTTGAGACAGAGTCTCACTCTCTTGCCTGGGGCGAGTGCCGTGGCGTCAGCCTAGCTCACAGCAACCTCAAACTCCTGAGCTCGAGCAATCCTACTGTCTCAGCCTCCCGAGTAGCTGGGATTACAGGCATGCGCCACCATGCCCGGCTAATTTTTTCTATATATATTTTTAG
>RJWJ010006775.1:0-13874 GCA_004363605.1 Indri indri | reverse complement strand
GTGAACTCCTGAGCTCAGAATGATCCGCCCGCCTTGGCCTCCCAGAGTGCTAGGATTACAGGCGTGAGCCACCGCGCCCGGCCGCCTGGCTAGTTTTTAAAATTTTTTATAGAGACAGGATCTCATTACGTTGCCCAGCCTGATCTTGAACTCCTGGCCTCAAGTGATCCTCCTGCCTCAGCCTCCCAAAGTGCTGGGATTACAGGTGTGAGCCGCAGCACCTGGCTCACCTTCTTTCTTATATAACGGGTAGCATACTATTTATACTCTTCTGTACTTTGCTTTTTTACTTAGTATATCCTGGAAATCATTCCATAGCAGTTCTTGGAGTGCATCCTCATTCTTTTTTTTACATGTATATAATACTCCATTGTATCATGTACCTGGTATATGCAAATAGTTGCATTTAGGTTGCTTTCATCATTGTGCCATCGCAAATAGTGTCGAGTTGAATAACGTGTGTTATTTCTTATTTGTGGGTAAATAGCTAGAAGTAAGATTGTTGGATCAAAAGGAAATTATTTTTTAATTCTATCTCCCCCCCCCCTTTTTAATGCAAAGGGTAATATACAGACTGTTCTACATCTTGCTTTTTTCAACTACTAGTGATCGTGGAGATTTTTCCATATCAGTACATAGAGAGCCTCTTCCTCTTTTCAACAGCTGCAGAGCGTTTTTAAAAATAGCTGTGGAACAGTCTATTGTATGACTACCATTTACTAATCAGTCCCCTATTGATAGACATGTAGATTGTTTCCAATCCTTTGTTATTATAAACTGCTACAATTAATGCACCTGTGCACGAGTATCATTTCATGAAAATCTCTATTATGCCTTTTTATGCTAGATTTTACTAGGTCTTTATATCTGCATTTGATCCCATATCACAATAGGGCCACAAAAGATTGTAATTGTCCAAACTTTTAGTTGGATCCAGAGGAATCTGACTGGAATGAGAGGAGATTTTTTTTTTTTAAAGCAAGCTTTTCATTGAAGTGTAACACACAGGAAAGTGCACAGGCCAGGCGTGGTGGCTCACACCTGTAATCCTAGCACTCTGGAAGGCCGAGGCGGGTGGATCGTTTGAGCTCAGGAGTTCAAGACCAGCCTGAGCAAGAGCGAAACCCCGTCTCTACTAAAAATAGAAAGAAATTAGCCAAACAACTAAAAATAGAAAAAATTAGCTGGGCACAGTTGCGTGTGCCTGTAGTCCCAGCTACTCTGGAGGCTGAGGCAGGAGGATCGCTTGAGCCCAGGAGTTTGAGGTTGCTGTGAGCTAGGCCACGCCACGGCACTCTAGCCTGGGCAACACAGTGAGACTCTGTCTAAAAAAAAAAAGAAAGAAGTGCACAAACAGTACCTGTATGCTTGATGCATTTTCACAAAGTCCACGTATCTGTGTAACCAGCACCCCAGGCTGGTCTCCTGCCCCAGTCACTGCCCTCTCAAGGGCGATACTATGCTGACTTCTAACACCAGACATTAGTTTTGCCTGTTTTAAAACTTGGGGGAAATCCCTGCCCACCTTTCAAATGTTGCGCTGCCTCAGCGCTTGGTTGGGGGCCACGTTGTGTTCTGATTCTACGTGTGTCCGCCACAGTTACCGTTTCACAAAGCGGGTGCTCATTGGCTTCCTCGGCCGTAACTCGCCAGCGATTCCTCGAGGTGCGTGTCAGCCTCCCGGGGACGCCCGCGTGTGCGGCGCACTGTGCTCCGACTGCCTGCGGCCGGCCTGGGCCTCCCCTGGACCCGGCCCACGGGGCGTCTCCGCTTGGCGTGAGGCGGGCAGGGTCCCTCTGATGGCCTCCGTTCCCCCCGCTCCCCGAACCCACCTCCAGGCCCCTTCAGACGTGCCTCCTGTGGGTCTCAACAGCCTGCCCAGCGCGCCATCTGCGGCTCCCAGGTTGCGCTCGTTGCTTTGGCCACAGCGGCGTGAAGCGTGAGGGTCAGCGCGACACTGTCCCTCTGCCCCGAGGCTGTCTTGCGGGGACTCCTCTTCATGCTTCGTGTCTTCGTTTAGCGCTTACTTTTAACTGCCCCGGTTCTCCAGTGAGGTAGATCGCCTCACACAGACAGCGTGTGTTTTCATGGCGGCTGCGCTCGCCTCTGGTGTGAGTCACTGCAGAGGTTATTGGCTTCTCGTGGGGAGGGCAGGGCAGGGCCACGTCTGTCTCGCTCGTGCTCCGTCCCACCGCCGGCACATGATAAGTCCTGGTAAGCGAGCAAACGACTGAGGCCGAAAGGCAGGAGGGAAGGGGCTCAGCCTGTGTTCACAGTCAAGGAATAGAATTTCCTCTTGTCCCTCGGGCTTTCCCTGCATGAGGTCCCCTCCCAGGTTCCTTTTCTACCCTTGAATGGGGTTTTCTGAGGATGTACTTTGTGCGTTGGGGCAAAGGGCGAGAGTGGCGAGAAGGATGTAGCTGGTGGAAGGGTGCCTCTGGGAGGTGCGGAGCTGCCTCCATTGGGGGCGTTGCACCGTGGGAGTGTGGGTCCTGGCCCAGGGAGCTTACAGCCCAGCAGGGCGAGGAGAGGGACTGGGTTGGGTGGGGCCCCCATCCTCATCCTTCTCTGGCTTTTCTTTCCTCCCCAGATCAGGACAAAGAGGTGTGGGCAGGCCGCTGGACCAGCTGGTGCCACCATGGCAGGTAAGGGGAAGGGCAGGCCATGTGGGCAGGGCACGAAAGTGAGCATAGGGTGTACCTCCCCTAGTCTTCGGAAGGCAGCTTCTTTCTGACCCATTGTCCCAAGGTTTCCCCCTCCTCAGGCCTGTCTGTCTGAGAACCTCCACAGGACCCTGTCTAGCCCTGTCAGATCTCCAACCCTGGGGACCAAAGATTGAGCATCTCGATGTCCTCGTCTTACCATCCGACTGATTGGCAGCACGGGTGTCTCTGCCCCTTCCCCTCTGTCACCATTGTTTCCTAACACGCTGAGACCTTTTCTGTCCAGGTTCTAAAGCTCAGACATATACAATGCCACAGCTGGACTTTAGGGACCATCTAGCCCAGCCCCCACCCCACTGGATAAACTGAGGTCTGGAGAGGGGCAATGACTTGCCCAAGAGCATGAGTATGGGCGCGGAGGCCGGAACCCATGTCTCTAGACTCTCACCCATCCACTTCCTCTGCTGAGGAGGGTGCCTCACCCTGAGGGACAGTATTTATTGCTCGTTACTCTTTTGAGTGACACTGTCTCAGGGGCTTTGGTTACTTGGGGATTGTCATGGCAGACCTGGGGAAGTAGGGATGGCTGGTGGGGATAGCAAAGTGGCCAGTGGCCGAGGAGGCAGTCCAGGCAGAGTAAAGATGGGCATATTGGATTGGTGGGGACGGGGACGTTTGAGGTGATGCCATGCGATGTGCCTCACCCACAGAGAAAGTGAACAACTTCCCACCACTGCCCAAATTCATCCCGCTGAAGCCATGTTTCTACCAAGACTTCGAGGCAGACATCCCTCCCCAGCATCTCACCATGACCAAGCGCCTCTACTACCTCTGGATGTGTGAGTGCTGTGGGGATGGGGGTGGCAGGGCAGGTGGAGCAGGGAGGTAAGACTGGTGGATGCCACGGGCCGAGCTGTCCTTCCGCCCCACTCTAACGTCTGCATGGACCAGTAAGCCTTTCCCCACTAGGCTCCCAGCAGGCTCTTCCCATGGGCCAACTCCCCAGCTGGGCCTCAGTTTCCCTTGGCCCCACGACCTAGGCCTCTCCTTTCTTCCCTTCCCCTCCATCTCCCATTCACAGAGCACCTGGATGGGGCCCTCTTTGCAGTGTGATTCCTGTTTTCTCACTTCCCCTTCCCCTTCCCACTGGGGCAGTTCTCCAGGGAACCTCTGGTAACTGTCAGGACCTCAGGATTCTTGACTTAGAGAGGAGTCCTTCCCTGAAAACCTCATTTTTATTGCTCTCTCTGAAAGACTGCTCAAAGAGAAAAGCATTCACCTGGGAGTAGGGTGATATGAGATCGAGTTTGTCTGGTCACTACTTCCGGAGCAGCAGGTTCCTGATCTGCAGGAAGCTATAGTATTGAGTGATTGCTGTGGTTCCGTGCAGCTCTGCGTTATGTGGCCTGTACTTCTAAGAGTCTAGTATTCTAGACTTCTAATGTTCTAAAGTTTTGACGTTGAGAGTTTAAAGGCCCTTTTTTTGGTAATCTGTGGCAGGTGGGTGGGAAAGGTGTCATCTTAGGGGGGATGGGACTTGGCTATGCCGAGGCTGGCCAGAAGGTATCTCTTAGGCATGTGAAAGCAGGGCAGGCTGGCTGTCCTGTGCTGGGTACAAGCCCCAGGCAATGTGACACTGGCAATGTGACCTCAGTCGGGGTCTGCCATGTGTGATGTTGCTTTGAGTCAGGCCTACACTTAGCTACTCACCTGGGTAGGTGGTTGTGTGCACCAGGAAGGTGGTAAAGCAAGCTGTCTTTGCAGCAGGTGCTTCATGGCACGGTAAGAAGACGATGGGAGAAGACAGACTCAATTTCGAGTCCTGGCTTGGCCTTTGGGTTAGCGGATCTCTCACCATATAACCTGAGAGAGGGGGGAATAGGGTAGTAGGTAGTAGGGGGATAGGGTGTAGGTAGGTCTGTAGATGTTGGGAAGAAAGTGAGGAGGCTACTTTTGATGGCTTCCATATTTATTTATTTATTTATTTAGTTAGTTAGTTAGTTATTGAGATGGAGTCTCACTCTGTTGCCCAGGCTAGAGTGCCATGGCATCAGCCTAGCTCACAGCAACCTCAGACTCCTGGGCTCAAGTGATCCTCCCGCTTCAGCCTCCCAAGTAGCTGGGACTGCAGGCGTGTACCACCACACCCAGCTAATTTTTTCTGTTTTTAGTTGCCTGGCTAATTTTTTTTCTGTTTTTTAGTAGAGACGGGGTCTTGCTCTTGCTGGTCTTGAACAACTGATCTTAAGCGATCCACCCGCCTTGGCCTCCCAGAGTGCTAGGATTACAGGCGTGAGCCACCATGCACGGCTTGGCTTCCATTTTTTTCCATCAAATATGTTGTAGGAGTAGGGATGGGAGCTTTGGGGAGGGTGGGCTCAGAATGAGAGCATGTTTGTGGATAGAGGGTGAGGATACTCTCCAAAGAGACCTGGCCCCTAAGATTTCTGGGCCATGCACAGGGCCCATTTGAGGTTTGTGGCCTTGAATTTATAGTCCTACCAGGCTTTCTTGTGGTGTCCTTTTTTTCTTAGTGCCATTTAGCTCACGTACAGATGGAGTTATGTTCATATAGGGTGAGTATGACCCGAAGACAGGGTAGGGGAGGGAAGAAGAAAATGAGTGTAATTAGTTATGGGATCTAAGCTGGATGAAGACAGGAGTGAAGACACAGAGTGGCCGAGCCAATGGGTGTCTGTTACAGAGAGGTACCCGAATAATTTCAGCAAGGGCATGAGGGCAAGGGAGCTGGAGAGAGGTGGGACTGAGGAGAGAAGTGTTAGCCAGTATAACAAACTGGGCTAGTGCCTTTTCTATATAAAGAGCAAGTAAAACCAGTAAGAACACCAAGACTCCAAGAAATGTTGGGGCAGTGAACAGGAATGGAGGAAATATAGCTGAAATGCACAAGAAGAAACGCCCACCCTTACTACGAGGGGCCCTGAGATGGTGTACCTGCACAGGTGACAGGGTTGCCAGGCCAGGCCAGACTTGGGGAACACTCCCCCTGACCCTGGGCTCTGGGAGCTCTGCTCCTGGGAAGATCTCATCCAGAAGCTGGATTTAAGGTCTATAAATATCTCCCTAAGTCCTTACTAGGTGCCCACTGGGTGCTTTACTCTCAAGGAAATGTATATAATCCTTGAGATGCTTAGGGGCTCTGCTCAGAAGACGGGCCCACGGATGCTGGCTATTTGAGGCCAAGACTGAACCTCCTTCCTCTGTTGATTCAGTGGTCTTTGTGGACTTAGCCTAGTGTTCAAGGAAGGGAGTGCACTGATATGAGAAGACCTGGGTGTGTGTGTTAGTGCCAGCACCAGTTTTCTTATCTGTAAAATGAGAAGTCTTTGAGGTCCCTGCTGGCAGTGTCTCAGTGATACTGTGATTTCTAGATGCAGCTAGATGATGGGACAGAGAAGGGGGAGCCTGGGTCCCATCGTAGGGAAGCTTCTAATGTTGTCAATGGGCTGGGATCTGTATTTGGGAAACCACGAGAGCAGCCCATGAGAGCAACCCTCTGTAGAAGGTCAGAGGGATGGGACATGAAATGTTGCAGTATTGGAGGAAGGCTTCTTGGAGCAGATGACATGTTAGTTGTCTAAGAAATAGATTAAATAAAAATAGATCCCAAACACTGATGCCTGCCCCATTTAAGTGCAGGGCAGATGGTACAATGGCTTGAAGAGATGTTTCTTTCTTTTTTTAAAATAGAGACAGAGTCTCGTTATGTTGCCCAGGCTGGAGTGCAGTGGCTATACACAAGCATGATCATAGTGCACTATGCCTCAAACTCCTGGCCTCAAGCAATCCTCCTGCCTCAGCCTTCCAAAGCACTGGGATTATAGACATGAGCCACTGTGCCCTGCCTTATAAGGAAAAGAGCATTTCTACCACCCTGAGGCTTTAATCCCTTAAAAGGGGCTTGCTGGGCAGAAGCTCTGCTCCCTGGAGACTCTTTGCTCTCTGGATTTCTCAGATCCTTAGGAAGGGGTCTGGGGAGGGGGCTGGTCAGAGCTCCCAGCTTGCTTTCTTACAGCCTGTACTCCTTCTTCTGTGTGTATCTTGTGTGTCTCTGTGTATGCATTGATATGCACTGTGGGTCTTCTGTATGGGTGTGAATCTATAAATGTGGCTTGCATTTGTATGTATGTATCCTTGTTTGCATCTCTCTGTGCTTGTCTGATTATGGATCTGTGTTGACTATGTCTGGGTGCTCATGTGTCTCTGTATGGGCCTGGGTGTCTGTCTCCGTGTGCATGTGTTCCTGGGCCTGCAGTGAACAGCGTCACGCTGGCCGTGAACCTGGTGGGCTGTCTCGCGTGGCTGATCGGAGGCGGGGGAGCCACCAACTTTGGCCTCGCCTTTCTCTGGCTCATCCTCTTCACACCCTGCTCCTACGTCTGCTGGTTTCGGCCCATTTACAAAGCCTTCAAGTAAGTGGTTGGTGCTGACCCTAGCTCCTAGCTAGGGTCTCTGCCCATCTCCCCTGTCTCTTCTCTACTCCTTTCCCACTTTTTTTTTTTTTTTTTTTTTTTGCCATCCCCCAAACTCACTTTCCTTTCCTTTGTTTACCTTTGGCTCAGACTACCAGGTGGGGCTTGGGCTTTCTGCGGGCTCCAGGCCGAGGTGAGAGGGTAGGAGTCAGAACCTTTCTCTTAGTTCCTTCCCTCCTCACGCTACCCTTGGGTGGGGGCAACACAGAGAACAGGCCTATTTTTCTCTTCTGCCATCACCTTCCCTAGGAAACCGCATGTTGAATTTTGCCTATGGGGCCACCTGTCTTGGTGGAGCTGCCCATCCATGTACCAGTGGGGCTAGCTGATTTGGTGACAAGGAGACCATCTATCCATGTGCCAATGGAACCAGCCATCCATATATCACTAACACTATTTATGTGCCAATGCAGTCATCCAACTCTGTGCCAAAGGGACACCCAGTCATGTGTCAGTGGGGCTAGCTGTCTTGGTGCCAGTGGGTGTCCACCTAGTGCCAAATGGGGATTTGATCTTTGTGCCAATGGGACTATTCATCCATGTACCAACAAGGCTATCTGTCTTGGTGCCTGTAGAGTATCCATCTCAATGCTAATGGGACCTTGAATCTCTTTGGAATCGAGACATCCATCTAAGTGCCAGTTAGCTTCTATTTTGTTGTCAATAGGGTATCCATTCTAGTGGCAATGGGGTTCCATCTCTGAACCCATGGGGCCATCCGTCCACGTACCAGTAGCACTAGCTGTCTTGGTCCCCATGTGGCTGTCCATCCCCTTGACAGTAGGACTGTTTATTCCTGCCACAATGGAGCCATCTATTTACATGCCAATAGGGCCAGCCTCCCATGTACCAAAGGGTGGTCCATTCATGAGGAGATCCCTCCCTGTGTAATGTTGCACACACAGGCCTAACATGTGCAACCTTGCAAAGATCTGTGGATAAACACTGGCCTATTCTGGCCTCTCCATTAAGGCTGTTAAGGGTCTTCTGTCCACTTTGTACTTACTTAAACTTGGAAGGGCATGGGGACCTTGAAGGTAGGGAAACCCTGGCCCTCTGCCCGGGTGACGGGAGCCATCTCTGCTGCAGGACCGACAGCTCCTTCAGCTTCATGGCATTCTTCTTCACCTTCATGGCCCAGATGGTCATCAGCATCATCCAGGCCGTGGGCATCCCGGGCTGGGGCGTCTGGTAAGAGGCAGGGGTCTGGCCTGGGGCTGGTAGGGGTGGTACCTTGAGTGTGTCCTGCGTTTACCTCTTTGTGCCATGCTCTCTAGCCCGTGGTGCCCTGGGTGGTTATTGGGAGAGTGAAGAGTTCAGGAGAGAGTAGTAGCACAGCCATAGCATCAGAGGGGAAGGAAAACCTGGCCATGGTTTCTGGGGGGCTGAGGGGTGTCAAGCATCATGGGAAAACCCAGGAGAAGAAAGCCTTAGTCTGAGGGGCATGTCTGAGCCATGGGCTGGGGTCTTCCTGGGCCACTGACATGGGGTCAGTAAGATGGTCCCTCTGAATCCAGTGATATGGTTCCTCCCTGTGGCAGTGAGGTAGTCCCTTGCTCCAGTGGGGTGGCCCCTGGGCACCCCTCATCCCACCCACAGCCCCACCGTCGGCCTCTTCCCACAGCGGCTGGATTGCCACCATCTCCTTCTTCGGAACGAACATTGGCTCAGCAGTGGTGATGCTCATTCCCACCGTCATGTTCACGGTCGTGGCCATCTTTTCCTTCATCGCCCTCAGCATGGTACGTGGTCCCCTCAAGGGAGAGAGTGTGGCTTTGGGAGGGGGCTGTGATCGGAAACAACCCTCCTCCAAGTTACAAGAGGGTCCAGAGGTCTTTCTTCCAAGGGTCTCACTCTGGAATTGCCTGCCGGACTTTCCTACACAGGCATGGAGGGGGAGGGAGGACTATGTTTTTACAAATGGTCCTATCTACTTCCTGGATGGGCTGCCTCTTCCCTTTGATTAACCCTTCTTCATGCTCCTCTTCCTACAGGTTCATAAATTTTACCGGGGCAGTGGGGGGAGTTTCAGCAAAGCTCAGGAGGAGTGGACCACGGGGGCATGGAAGAATCCGCACGTGCAGCAGGCAGCCCAGAATGCAGCCATGGGGGCGGCCCAGGGTGCCATGAATCAACCGCAGACTCAGTATTCTGCCACCCCCAACTACACATACTCCAATGAGATGTGAACCAGCCAAGCCTACCAGGAGGCAGGGCTGGGGCCATTGGGACAGGGGGCTCAAGCCACATCGTCTGTTGTGGTGACCAAGCAGGGTTCCCCCTTCCCTTTTCTCCTTCTCCCCCACTTTGTATAAAGAATCAGAGTTATATATGTATATATGTATATGTCTGTCCCCTGCTCCCCACCTTTTGGATTCTGCTTTTGGCACTCCAAGAGCTGTGGGCTGCACGTGGAGCTGTCCTGTGCGGTAGTAGCTGTCCGTGTCCCCTCATGAAATAGTGTTCAGTGGAGGTCTTTTGTTGTGGTGCTAGATGTATGTTTAGAACTAAACCAGCCCTCCACCCCCACCTGCCCCTTCTGACCCTGGCCCAGGGACCGCTCATGGGGTGGGGGAGGCATAGCAGAAAGCCTGGCCCCTCCCTAGGGTCATGAGCTGACATTGTTTCCACTTTTGGTCTTCCTGAGAAGCAACAGTATTTAGCACTCATGGTAGTGGCAGGTGGAAGGGTGAGGACAGGCAGGGGAACTCCCCTTGCTCCTTCTGGTCCATCCAGGTCTCCCCACCCTTGGCCTCCGCCTCCCTCTTCTCTTCCCTGCTGCCAGAGTCCCTGTGCTGTCTTCCCTTGCCCAGAGTCTGTCTTTCTCTTTCCCATGTGGCTTTTGTTTTCCCTAAGGCTGAGTATCTCCGTTGTATCTACTCCTGAGACTGAGCCCAGATTCCTAAATGTGATCTGATTCCCAGATCCAGGAAGCTGACAAGGGAGCTGAGCCTTAGCCCTGATGCAGGAGGGGAACACAGCTGGAGAGGCAGAGCCCACCTGGGTCCTTGACTCCCAGGGAATGGAAATGCAGGATTGGTCTCCTTGGCTCTGAGAGCTTGGCCTGCGGAAGCAGGCTCCTCTTTTCTTTCCCCTGTCTTCTCCTCCTCCTCCTCTTCCCAGAGGCCCCTGGAGCCCCTCTGAATGTGGCCCTCTGCCTCCTCCCCATACCCCGGCTGCTGTGGCTTGATTCTCCTACCCTGACCCCACCATGTACCAGGTGGCTTCTGCCCTGGTGGATGGCAGATTCCACTGCCTTCCCCGAGGAGCTGGGTCATGTCTGGCAGTTGTCAGGTATAAAGGCGCAGCTGGAGCAGAGGGCATTTCAGTAATTATTGGTCCCCAGGGAGGTCTGGTTAGCACTAGCCCACTGGGGCATCTAGGTGTCTCCGAGTGATCACTGGATGCCTGGGAGCAGTGGCTGCTCTGTTTGGGTCTGGTAGGAGGGACAGGGCTTGGAGGCCTAGGCCTGGAGGGAAGGTCAGAGGAGAAGGCTGGTGGGGCCCAGTGGGAGGGGAGCATGCCTCCCCAACCCTGGCTTGCTCTTGGTCATAGGGCACTTCTGGGTACTTGAACTCAGGGCCCAGGAAGAAGCACAGGCCCAGTCCTAGCTGTAAGCACAATGGCCCAAATAGGATTTCAGGTTAGGTAGGGTGGGAGCGGAGGCTCTCTGGCTTTAGTTTAATTTTTTTTTTTTCTCCCCCTAAATCAAGAAAACTTGCTCCCCTCTGCCTACAGACCTTGGTTCTTGGCCCTTCCTCACCCTGTCAGAACCTCCTTGCCTTTTCAGGAAAGTGATTTCAAGTTCATGGGGTTGTTCTGTTCCAAGCAGTGTGAGAACACTGCTGGTAGAGGCCCCGGCTCTGTCTGAGGCCTGGAGTCCATGGAGTGGGTTCTCATCCAAGAAGCAGAACTGCCCATTCCCACCTTCCCTGCTCCCAACAGAAGCCTCCGTGGGCTATTTGGACAAAAACCAAACCCCGCTTGGCTACTCTGGGCTGACTCCAGCTTGGAACCCAACACCTGGGCTTCCAGGCCACCCTGAGCTTTGAGCTCCAGGTACTTCGTTGCCCTATAAGGGGAGCCAGGGGCCTCTCTTTCCTAATGGTCCCTTAGGCTTGGGCCACAGAGTATAATCGCCTCCCTGCTCTCCCATTTTCTTTCTGGAAAGTAGTTGTCACAGTCCCTGGCACCTGAAAAGAGACCCTACGTCTAGGCTTTTCCTCCCCTTCCCTCTCCCCTACCTCAGACCTCTGGCTCCCTTTCCCTTAGTCTCTCCGGTAGCTCCAGAGAGTCTTGTGTCCAGCTGCCAGCCTAGCATCCATCACCTGTTGGGTATCACCTTCAATTGATTTCCTATGCTACCTGCCTCTCCTCTTTACTGGCTCAGACCTATATAGTCACACCCTGACTCTACCCTCGGGAAAGCCTGTTACCCATGTGTGGCCCAGGTTTGTTCAGGCCCTGGGATGCTGCATCTTCAGGCAACTATGCACTTTCCTGGGGAAGGAACTAGTGTGGGAAGTGGGGACTGGGCACAGATTCAGCTCTGTGGGATGGTCTGGCGTGGGGGTGGGGTAGAGGAGGGCCCAGGCCAGTTCTGGGGATTCTCAGGTCTGCGGCCAGCCATGACCTGCTTTGGCAGTCTCCGGGTGCCCACTGCTCCTCCTTATTTCTGGGATCATACCCCATTTGGCAGTTGACCTGCCTGAGCCAATGTGTCTGTTTGTGGTAACTGAGTGAACCATAATAAAGGGAACATTTGGCCCTGTGTGGTCTGCTGTGTCACTTGTCTTCATGTGGGCCTGCATGGAAGTCGCCGTGCGCGGGGGCATGAAGGTAGAGGGGCTGGGTGGGTCTGTGGCCTGTCATTCCCTGGGGCCAAAAGCCATGCCACTAACTGTGTGGCTCCTTCTCTGAGGCAGCCTAGAGTAGCCATTGAGATTGCCACCTGAGGCCTCCTGCCTTAGGAGGAAGTTCCAAGTAGGATGTAGGAGTAGTTGGATCAGTGGGGAGGGATGGTTTGGGATGGTTCCTTGCGGCAAGGGCAAGGGTACAGCAAGGAGGCCCGCTCAGCTCTGGCCATGAGAGACCTGCAGCAGGTAGCGCTGCTCCAACCGGCACACAGGCTCCTGGGGGCCCGTGAATGCCGGAGAATGGAGAAGCAGGGGGATGTGCCCCGCGTGCGTTCTCCCACCGCTTTCCCTGTGCCCTCCACTTGGAGTGCTGTTCCCGTCTTCTATCTAAAGCCCTGCTCACCTCAAGATTCACTCAAGTGACTCCTTTGCGAGGGCTTTCCTGCCCGGAGTTGTTTAGTCCCCTGTGCTTCCTCATCAAGACCAGGGATGAGTCTGATTTATCTCTGTATCCTGTGCATCTAAAACAGAAGAGGTGAATATTCAGTATTAAGTCCCCCTAGCGATGAGTAGTATGTGTGTTGGGGATAAGGGTGAGGAGGGCAGATAGGCCAGGCCCTCCTAGCGAGAATCCCAGAAATACAAGTTTTCTTGGGGAAACACACCTCCTCCTCCCCGCCCTCCAGGGGACTACTGCTCTCGGAAGGCAGAGAAGTGGACTACAACTCCCAGAAGGCCGCGCGACCACGTAGCCTGCCAGGCGCTCTCGTGAGGCTGCGCGCCAGTCAGATTCAGCGGGAGGGGCGGCCGGTATACCGCGATATTTGGGGGCTGCCGCGAGACGCGCCTGGAGCTGGGTGAGCCGCTGAGGCGGGCGGGGGTGCTGGGTCCTGGCGGCGGTCGGCTGGGGAGGCTGGAGGAGCTTTGGCTGCGTGGGTCTGCGGCGGTGTCTGTGTGTGTCCTGGCTTTTCCATCTGTGCCCGCGAAGCTCTGCTCGCAGCTGTGCGTGTGTGTGGGAGGCTGTGCAGTCTGTGGGACCTCACTTTCCTATCTGTGCAGGTGAGGCCTCCAGGAGCGGTAGGGACCCCTGAGCTGTGCCCACCCATCCCGACTTTGTGCTGCTCTGCGATTATTTGTCCAGTGCCACATGATCTAGTTTAAAAGGTGGCCGTCAGCTCTCCACACTTAACGCTTACCGTTCCCCCCTACCCCCCCAGAAATCGTGAACCTGCTTCCAAAAAGGATTAGGGGCTGCTCAAAGTACAAACTATTTCAAAAGTTGGTAAAATAGAAAAAGGAAAACCATAGGATGTTGGAATTATTCCTAGGCCTGCCTAAAAGTGCTGCATGACATTCCAAAATTAGAGTGAGGCCAAATTTTATCAGAAAAGAACTTCCTGCTGTCCTTTGCAGTATTTGGAGGCAGGTGCTAGATAATGGGCAGGAGAGAGTCTCAAGTTGGGGAAGTTGTGGGTGTCTTGGAGCTGGAGTTTTCCACATCTCTCCTAGTGTCTGGGAGGTAGTGATACTCGGCCACTACCTCTCTAGTAGCCTGTGTGTGTGTGTGTGCGTGTATTTGTATAATATATTGTTCCTCAGTATCCATGAGAGATTGGTGCCAGTATCCCCCACAGATATCAAAATCCACAGATGTCCAAGTCCCTTATATTAATATTAAATATCAAATGGCATGGTATTTGCATATAACCTAAGCACATCCTCCAGTATGCTTTAAATCATCTCTAGATTACTTATAATACGTAATACGATGTAAATGCTATATAAATACTTATACTGTATTGTTTTTTATTTGTATTTGTATTTTTTTTAATTTTAATTTTATTTTTCCACATTTTTTTTTT